>VWZG01013123.1:704955-836990 GCA_013396735.1 Grallaria varia
AAAAAAAAAAAAAAAAGAGAAAGCTTGGTTTTTTCCAGTTCTGTGTAATGTAACAGAGATGGATGAATCACATGCAGGAAACGGTTTTGATTTCCAGCGCATCAAAATAGACTTCATTCTTTCACTATTCAGAAGGGATATAAGCTGCAAACTTTATGTATGTGCATGTATCTCCTTCTCAAAATCTCCTATTCTACAGAAACTCCTACGAACTCGTCTGAGAGCTTCCTGAGGTAAATTCTAAAGGTGTGAATCTAGTATTTGCTGGCACCCACGTGAAGCTGCCAACAAACTCAGATTTTCTCAGATACAGCCTTAAGCAAGGATTATTGTAGAAGTTCTCCTACTCCAAAGGTAACCCAGACTTTACCAAAGCTCTGAGACTCATCCTTGCAATGCAATACCTTTCCTGGTTTTGTTTGTTTGTTTTGGTCATTGTTGTTGTTGTTACAGTTTTTTTCTCCTTCCAAGGACACTCCAATAATGCTGATGGAAAGAGAAAATTAAAATTTCTCTCATGACCTAAAAATTGTCTTCTAACTGGACAATAAAGAGATGGAGCAAAGGGTCCCCCTGAGACTAAAACAAATGAGCTAACATTAAAAAAAAAAGGAGTTAAACAAAAGAATAAGTGAACACTTGGGCATCTTCTACCTTTGTGAACCTGGGTCCAGAGTCAGCATAATCTTCATAGAATAGCACAGGAATTTTTTAAGATATATACAACCGTGTGGCTTTAGTCAGATCGGTAGTCTACTGAATTATTTCAGATATGTTAAATAATTATGTTTAAAAATAAGCAAAGAAGTATTTGGGTACCATTCACTTTGCTGACTGAAAAAAACGGAGCAGAAGCCAGCTTTCAGATATGCTGGTTAACCTGA
Organism: Grallaria varia; assembly: GCA_013396735.1. Lineage (NCBI taxonomy): Eukaryota > Metazoa > Chordata > Aves > Passeriformes > Formicariidae > Grallaria > Grallaria varia. The sequence goes on from VWZG01013123.1 coordinate 705,840, forward strand.
TTCAGTGTTTCAGTTACTATCAGTTTGTTGTGTATGGTTAAGAAAAATCCTCATCTACATGAATTTTCACCAAAATTATATAAATCCTGACTTTAGTGAAATATATTGTGTATAAAAGTTTACCAAGACCTCTAGACAAATGATTGAATTGCCTGCAATGCTTGGTGCATCAAAATTCTTCAGAGACAGCATTTTGAAAAAAAATTATTCCGTTTCAAGGGTTTCTTAGTTTTGTTTGGTTGGTTTTGCTTTTTCCAATAGTCCCTTTGTCATTTCATTCCCTGATGTTTTATACCGTGGTACTGTAATCAATAGACATGAATAAAAGAACAACCATAAACATGATTAAAGTTATTGATTCAGGGACTGCATGTGCAGCTGATGACAATATTAAAAGGACTGCAACACTGATTGCAAACAGTAGGGTTTGCTAGTAGGGATGCAAGAGAGATGACATGACTGCAGCATCCATTGTGGGGGGACAAAAACTTCCCCACGATTTGTTAGCAGTTCTGATAACATGGGAGTTACTACAGGTGGGTTTTTTTATTATTATCCTGGTGCTGTGATATCCTTCATTTAGGTTTCATCCTTTGTATAGTGTTTATGGCTCAAAAGGGTTGCAACAGAGAATACCCGTGAGTGGATTTAAGAATGCATTATAAAAATGAAATTATTCTTTACAAATTTTGTTTTGGAGCTCTGGGCTCTGGCTTTGAGAAAGTCTGGTGACTTGTACTGTAATTAGACTGTTCTTAATTCAAATACATTTTAATTTATTTGGAAGTAGTCCACGGAATTCCTTACCAGTAACTGGTGAATAGGCTAGAGTATTAGGCACTCTCTGTCAACAGGACTTGTTTCAACCTTCTTTGCAATTCTGATACTCTAAATCAACATAGTGAATCAAATTAATGTGACTATGGTTTAGCATACGGTGATTGTTCTGTACCAATAGCTTGTTTTTTCTGTAAAAATGGTTCTTAAAATCCTGTTTTCTTTCTTAGCCCTGTACACAGTTCGTGGCTCCTGTCAGGCTGGAATGCCAGAATTGAGTTTCCATTGCCAGGGACAGCATCGCCTCCGCATCTTTTTTGATTGACACAGAAGACACCATGTGAAACAGTGGTTGTATCTTAGGAGGAAGCAAGGAATTGGAATTCTGTTGCTTCTGTTAACAACTTTTTGTGAGCACAACATGAGAAAGAAGTTTCAAATAATGTGCCTTTTTATTTCTTAAAAATTTTCACAATAAGAAGCAACTATATTAAAAAAAAAAAAAAAAGAAAAAGAAATAGAAGTTTTATGCAAGTAAGCCAAGGGAGAGCATAACTCTGCATTATATTACAGATGACACAGTGTTGCTTGGGAAAGTTAGGCTTAGGTTATGTACTCTCTGACAGAGAACAATGAATAGGAATCAAAGCTAAAAAAAAATGTTTGCATATATATGAAGATACAGAGACATAGGGAGAGAGGGAAAGGGAGGGAGATTTGTCAGATTTTACAGGAACTGACTGTTGTATTATTTTATAAAGGTTTATTTTAGATTTCTGTGGAATGTCTCAATTAAACTTACACACACATATATGCACCATACTGCCTGTTGCCTTAGATATGTTCTTATGCAATTGGGCACTTAAAATTCTCATTTAAAATTTCTCTCGTGTTATATTTAGAAGACAAAAAAGTTCACATAGCTCCTTAAAAAAAAAATCTCCACCATAGTCCTAGAGAGAAGCTACAATTTTTTGAAGGCTGCAATGTCTAAATAGACTGCTCCAGGAATGAACATTTTTTTAGCATCTACCTAATTAAGTTAAAAGTTAATAAATTCCCTCGGTTGCTCCTTTCTTCAGGAAGCACGCAAAAAATGCATTGAAGTAAGGAAGTTCAAGGTTTCAGTATCTGCTGCCCTTGGTCTTTCTCAGGAATTCTTTAGCTGATTACATGCTTCTCCTTTCAACAACATAAGCTTTGTATCCCTTGTTTTATAAAGGATCATTTCCCCAACCACCCTCTCTAAGGCCACTCTTGGTCAGTCAGAAAAGTTAGCATCTGGATGTGAGTATTTCTACCAGATACATTTAAAATGCCCAAGGGAATGAATTTTCCTTTGATATTTTTTAAACAAAAGTAATCTTTATAAACATCCTTATGATTTACAAATGTTTTTTCTTATGTACAAGATTTGAAGTTCTTTCAGATTTCAGTGCTTCCTTTGTAATAGTTGCTTTATTTTCTGAATCAATACATTTTCCTTTTCTGTTAGTAATGACAGTCAATGAATAACAAACATTTCATGTAACTGAACAATAGTTACCTGTAAGACGGGTTCACTCTGGCATATTTGGAATGCTATACGTCATAATAAGATACAAGATCTGGATTTATCCTTGTGTCAGCTCTACACTGGCGCAAATCCATTAATTTTGATTAAATTATGCCTTATGCCTAATTTATGTCAGTGTAATTGAGGAGGATTAGGGCTTAATTATAATTATACATAATTATCCGTGATTATAATAAATGCCAACATTAAGTCAAAATAGTAAGGCTAAACTGTTGGGAATCCAAACTGAGATGATGAGCTGCAGTACTTAAGAGATGTCAAGCACCTGCAATACATACTGTGGATAGAAAGAAAACCCTAAATGCTGTGCTCTGGAATCTCAAAATTAAAAGTGCAAAACTGGTGCAAATTTTTTACTATGCAAAGACCGCAAAATGATTTCTTCATTAATAATTTGTGCACTCAAATGTACAAAGGGTTAGAGTAGGTTTATGAAGCCCTATAGTGGGTGGGAGCATTTGTTAAAAGTTAAGCTCCTAAACTGAAGCTTCTGAACACTTTCCTACAATTTTTCACTATCCTTCCCTTTTGTCACGTTTGAAAACTATTCCAAAGCTGTTTCCCATTTCCTCTGCCTAAGAATCTTCGTTGTGAATTGATACCAAACTTACAAATACTTAGCTTTTCTATTTTATACTTTTAATAGTTAATTGTGTTTTAAAAACGATAGGCCTGTTCAAATGCCTATCATTACTCTTGAAATTAAAGGACAAAATAATTAATTTATTTTCATCATTATTTTAAAATATTCTAAGGAGAATGATTAAAACTAAGTTTGGCCTAAAAACCAAAGATTTTTTAGAGATTCAGCCAACAGCTTATTTGTATTATAGTAGGAACTGAAGGATAAAGAGAAGGTGAAACTATGTAGGCTGAGGATGAAAGACAACTCAATGGAAAGACTGAAGTTCAGTGGTTTGTAATAATTTTCATTAAAAGATCTCAATTTTATTCTTTTACCATTGAGACAGAATATGACACACAATTGAGATTTTCCTAGAAAATATATATTTTGAATTTAAGAATTCATATTACCCTAGTAAATGTTAAGATCACATTATTAAAACATTGGAAATTTAATTTTGTCTCTGGAGCAGCCACTAAGGTTTTCTTGTTCTTTGGTGTTTGATGCCATTGCATTAATTCCCTCAATTTGCTTAATATGCCACAGAATCACTGTTGGTCTGATTTCTCTTGTTTTCTCTTGCAGTTCCACTTCACTATATTTTAAATGTTTTCATATGTTCTCCTGCCTAATATTCTGCACTGATATATATATTTTAAGAAAGGCAAAATATAGACACTTCTGCCGGTCTTCTTCTGAATTAGGGCACTTGAATTCTTCCCTTCCCTCACTACAGTGTCTGCAGAGCTAGTATATTTTTAGGATATTTACCCCTAGACTGATCTCCTGTAGGAGACCTCAGGAGGGTCCCAGTAATCACTGGGATGATCAGTGAGTGTTTGAGTCAAATATGTCCCTTTACAACCACCTTCCTTTCCTTGCTACAAGAAATTACAGTGTCGAGTAGTTGCTGTTTGCACTACCTGTGTAAAGTAGCCATAGCTGGGGTACATCTAATGAATATGGCCCTTGCGTCGACTTTTATTCCTCGTCAGCCTCTTCAAAGTCCTTAATTGCAACTTAGGACCAATTCTTCTCCTGAGACAGCGCTTCCCAAGGAGCCTGTATCCATCGGCCACCGCACCTAGGGCAGTCCTTGGGGAAGTCCTTTGTGTGTGCTCTAGGACAGAGGTTCTCATTGCTTGCATAGGCTGCTAGGGGACAGCAGGCGCTGGGCGGGACACAGAGATGTAACTGCTTCCTCGAGTTTACAACAGGGGAACGTGGAATGAACCGCCTGGGCAAATGCTACAAAAACAGCTTTGCATGGAACCAAGAACTCAGCCTCGATTTTCTAACTGGCGCACAAATGCTCTCATCTTTGGGTTCTCCATCCCGATTCAATTTTTTCTTTCATTCTTACCTTGGCATATAGAATATAGCTTAAAAGAAACTAACTTTTCCATTTTTTTCAACAAATTTACTAATTTGTCTTGATCCAAGAGGAAAAAAAAACCCTCTTAAAAGCTTGTGGATACATAATGAGTTTTTATTCACTTATCTATAATTATTCTGCTTCTTTATCCTGACTTTTGTGATAATTTCAACCTGGAAAATAAATGTTTACATTTTAAAAAATACTGAAACATGATATTCTATGCATTTAACATTTAAAAGTCATTTGGAACAGAACCTCCATATAGATTTTTAGTTTAAAAGAAAATGCTTTTTTTTACAGGAATATGTCCCATTGGAAAATTCCAGATCAGTCCATCTTAAATATTTTCTTAATTAATATGTGACATTGGAATTCCTTCAATGCCCTTAGAAGCTCTATCTCCATGAAATATTTTATCTGTGAAGGCCTGGTACCTCTTTTCATGTAAACCCATTTGCATTTGAATGCTCTTTGGAGGGAAAAATAATGCTGAGTTGATGAATATTTATTTAGTTGTTTGTTTGTTTGTTTGTAGTCTCATTTACTGTTACAGAGTTGTATAAACAGCAGCAAGTTTATTTTGTTACCCTGGACATTTCATAAAAAAATTATAGCTGACTTCTAGCAGTAGTGAAAAGGTTAACCTTCCAGTACATTGGATGGATAACAAGGGAAGCCGATTAGCAAAAAGAGGAGCTCAGTCACTGACCTTACAATGCTTCTTTATCTTTTACATTCATCTCTCAGGCTCAGCCCTACACTGCAACATAAAGCCAAAGCTATGGTACAAGTATTGTATTCCCAGAGGAACAGTGTATTACTTGTATATGCTTGGTTGCTTTTTCGCTGTGAGCTTCTGAATCATATAAGAAGGAGTTTATTCATACATTTACCCCTTATTTAACATGGTTATTGAATGGGCAGGAATCATGTTAAAGGATAGAAGTATTAAGATGTAGCTGACAGAGCAAACAGAAGAAAATCTTAGTATTATCATTTTCTAAAGAAATGGTCAAACATATTGAATGACAGCAGAAAAGAACAAGATGCACATTTTAGTAGCTTTGAGAATTGATAAGCATCATACTAAAAATATGAAATAGAATAGTGTTAAATAACCTGGTTTATACTATTATGACTCAGGAAGATGGCGATATTGTATAAGTGGGATACCCCACCTGTTACTGTTATTACCCTGACTACTTTATAATTTTTTGAATATATTGTCCTGACACATGTCAGTAAAGCCATTTGGATTTTGAATCTGCTATTTTGGAATGGAAAAGTAGTGTTTCAGTGATGAATGTATTTCACCCATCAGTTTGGTGTGTATTTTTTTCACCAGGAAAAAGAAAAGTTTGCTTTGATAGACAGAATAAAAGACCTGTTGCCACTTGCTCTCTGCACTATTCAGCTATAACCTACACTTGTTTTCCCCTTCTCAACAGGTATTATATAAAATTGCGCTCATGATCTGATTCTCTCATCAGCTCTGTTTATTGTGTCATCTACATTTTACTAACTGGTAGTTGGCTCAGTGGGAAGCAAACAAGCCATTACAGTCAGAAGCTGAATGCTGTTTATGTAGACTCAACAGTTGTTACCCTGCGCAGTTATTGTTATTCTTTACTTAGGAGAAAACTGAAATAAAGAAAGCAGGAATATAAGCAAATGTTTTTTTGAAAACCTAAGGTCAGCTTTTGTTTTGTAGTCAGTCTTCCTGGTAAATGGTCCTTTTTTTTGCTTCTTGTTCCCTCGATTTATCTCATATTAAAGTCCAAAAGGGTTTTTTTAACTTAAAAAAAACCAAACCAAAACAAAAAAATCCCCACAAAACAACCAAACAAAAAAACGCCCAATCCCTTCCATATTTCTTAATCTGTATTATCTTTCTCTTCTCCTCAGCTCTTCTACTTTGCATTCTACAATGCATAGCTATTGTTTAGATTTGTAATTTAGAACATGAAAGGACTATTGCTTTTTATGTGCTGGCTTCTATGGCTGAGAGGGGTCTCTGAGCAAAGCTGTAACACAGTAATCAAAATCCTGGTAAACACAGTGATGCTTAGTCAGCAGGAATTATATTTGACCAACATACCCAGGCCATTAATGAGCAGAATTGTCATAATAAAATAATTTATGTAATACCCCAAAGCAGGACATAAGTATATGGCTGTATTGAAGCCTTAAACTATGAAACTGCGTATGAAAATGAATGAAATCAAATTCTCCTTGCCAGAATGGCAGTGATTTTTCAGTCCCTCTGAAGCAGCTGTCATGCTGGCTTCCTATTGTAGCTGGGCAACACTGGCATGAGGTGAATTTAATTTAACAATATTTGCCAAATATATGTTCAATCCGGACCTTGCACATGGTGTTCCCAGTGTGCGTTTGACATAACCCATGAAGACCTGGGCTAGAAACCAACACTATCTGTGTACAAAGATCAGCACCAAGTTATTTTTTTAGAAGATATCTCAATCAGCGGGGGACTCCACTAACTTTTTTTTTTTTCCACAATGTGCTCTCATTGCCTGTGTGTTTGAATAATCAGACATTTGAGTGATCCTTTCATCTCTTCCAGGGGGTTTTCAGGGACCCTCTGAACTAGGATGACAGGATTTGGAACCTGAGAGTTGGTGCTCTTTGTTTGTTGTGGCCTATCATCAGTCAAATCCAGTGTGTAGGTTAATAAGGCTTAAACTTTAAGGGAACGGTGAGCACCTGATTGACAAGCCTGTGAATAAAAGTGCAGTGGGAAGTTTTGAGTTGGTGAAGTTAGTATGCAGGGAGACACAACCGAAGTTTAGAATGAATTACAATCAGTTATATCAACTCAGAGAATCTCATTTGATGAGTTAACATCAGTTTCTGGACTCCAAATAAAATTCTAAGACATATTTTAGATGGTTGTTTGTCTTTGTTTTTTTGTTTTGTTTTGTTTTTATTCTGAGACACAAGTGTATTACAGAAATCCCAAAGCCACCAAGGACAGCATATAACAGTATTGAAATTCCTACTATCTATAAGGGTTAAAAAAAGAAAGTGTTGTCCTACAGCTACCTAGAAGTTAGAGACAGCATACAGTGCTTCAAGTTTTCCTAAATATGTGCCTCGAACACTTTTTATTTTTAACAAGTAATAGGCAGTGAGTGCATACTGTGCTCGAGACACTCTTTCAGATTTTTCAAAGGATCCTCTGGGACATGGTACCGAAATCGCAGTAGCTTTCAATAGGATCCATATGCTTTCCATTTCCACAAGTGCTTTGAAAATCACAGCCGCAGTTGTCTTTTCCTTTATGTATAATTCTAAAGCTGATTGAAATTGTTTGAGCTACACTGACTGTCACCAGAAAATGCAGTTCAACAAAGCCCAAAATAGTTGTCAGGAATCTGGTAATGCTGGAATTTATTTATTTATTTATTATTTTTATAAAATAAGGAAGTCCTTTGGTTTTGATTTGATATTTTTAATTGAATATCACAAATATAAAATAAACTGGTTTGTATAAAAATAAACAATGAATGTTCAATACGTAATATTTATTATTATATCAATTCGATGCCACTGAATCAACAATTTTGGTAAACTTTTCCAGAATTTCTGTTCTCAAAAAGGCTTGATTTTTTCTATTTGCATCAAAATTGTGAAATAAAAAGAACCTATGAAATAAAATGATTCAAGGGATTTTTTCTCCTGAAAGTATATTCCTACTGCAACTCAAAATCTATAGAATTTCCACTGAAAAATCTAATGCTCCGCATATTAGGGAATACAAAATGACTCTCTAAGTAATTGAAAGGGGCAGTAGGGAAATTCCTCTCAAAATGACTGTCAAAAAGTGAGTTTCTGTATGTGCCGGTTTGACAACACTTTCAGCCAGACAGGTTTCTCAGACTTGTAATGGCATTTATTGTCAAAACCAGAAGGAAAAATCTCCTTAGTTCATACGGAATACCAAGTTCCAGAGCCAAAAAAAAGAGAAAAGGAGCCTGATTTCAAAGTATTTCCGTGTCTTTACTCTCTATATGGTGTGTATGTAACTGCAGTACAAATGGGGAGCTGCTTCTGAATGTTTAACAAGAAGGATGTTTTCCCTGTTCTTAATGAACACCACTGAGCTCAAGAAACCTGAAAGACTAACTGAGTTAGAAACCAGAGCACAGCAGCTGTTTTGGACTGCATCTGCTTGCATATGATGTCTTCTGGGAGAGAGAAACAGGGGAGCAGGAGAGCTTTCTGCTCTGGTAGGATTGGAGAGTTCATTAAATTCAGTGTCTGTGTAAACTCACCAGTTTCAAACTGTGTTGCAGAGATGGAAACTGAATGACTTATTGAATTTTAGGTTTCTGTCACAGAGCATCTTAATAATATTTGCATCAGGCTTTATGTTTGAGCTGTCAACTGCATATGCACCCATCTTTATCCCGGACACATTTATAAGAAATAAAGCAATGCTATTCTTGAACTTAGACACCCGCCCATTGTCAAGAGAAGGCATTATGATTGTTCAAGCCAACATTTTCTGTCATCCAGGATTTATGGGGTCAAACTTCAGAAGAAGGTGGACTCAGGTCTTCCACTATTCAAATAAGTAATCGAAGCAGTTTGCTGTTATGGAAAGGGTTAAGGAAAAAATTGGCTAGATATATGATTGCATTGAACGCCACTAACAAAAAGACCTTTGTCTTACTGTTTGGAATCACCCATTTGAACCAGGTATTGGCTGTGATGTGAAGTCAGTCAATCAGTTTTCCTGTGGGGAATTGCACCTGCAAGAGTTGGTGGGAGAGGAAGCCAGTTGTTTCAGCAAGGTAGAGATCAGCTGTTGCAATGAACCACTTAACATTTTACATATGAAATACAGAGTTCAATTATTAAGCTCCTTGAATTTGTCTGAAGCTACAAAGCTCTGTTCATACTCCTCTTTAGAATCATGGAAACGTTATGTAAAACTTGTGCAGTGACATTGTCTTTTAGCTACCTTTTTAAGATAACGAGAAATTTTTGATTACACATCCTGAGCAGAAGGGGACTCCATGTTTTCTTTCTGAGTGAACACAGGTACGCAATTTTCAGCCAAATCCATAAATTCCATCAAGAATGACAGCTCAGACATGACCCTGCTTCTAGAGTTTAATCTAATGCTGCCTCCAGCTCTATTCTGAATATAAGATAGTTGATTCTCCATGGGTGACTTATTCTCTCCGTTGCAACTTAGGTTTGGCCTTAGTTGGCCTAACTTAAGCAGTCTGAATCACCCTGCTAGCGAGCGTTGAGTGTCAGGTGCTTACTACTGAAGATGGCACAGAGTTATCCAACTCCCCTCATACTGGCCAAAATCTGCTTCTGGTCACCTGCCACAGGGGCATTTGTGTTGCATGTGAGCAAAGCATGTGATTCAACATTCACATTTTCATCTTCCATCCCCCTATGCTTTAGAACAAACCACATGAGGCAACATCAGTTTTCAGTAGAAAACGGTGCAAAAATTTGTCTGCTTTTTCTTGTTTGGGAAATGAGCCCACATCTTTACCTTAATTTCTTCCCTCAATACCTATAAATGAAAAGAAAACTATCGAGGCTATAGGATACCTAAAATTGATTATGCTGCACTTCTTTGAATCCACGGGATTTCTCTCTCCCTAAATTGGCACGGGCTGTGTTATTTGCCCGAATGCTGGCACTTATGCTCGAGAGTCAGCGCCTTTGATTCATGAATCTTTGGCTTTGATACAAGCATCCCTGTTACCTCTTGCACTGAGGATCTGGCACAACCCCTTTTGGTACTTCCATGAGGACATACAATGTTCCAAGTCTCCCCCACTGCGTAGACAATTCCTTGGCGGGGCAGGCTTTCCAAACACATTGTTTCAAAGAAGTGAATCACTCATTCGTGAAAAATGGAAAAAAAAAGAGCACAAATACCATCAAAGCAAATTCAGGGGTTTGCCGCCCACATCACTGACATCATGCTGCCAGCCAGAGAGCACTGAATAGGACTCCTTACAGAGTCCATCAATGCCACTCTTTAAATGGCAATTGCCTGAAGGGGCTGCTGGTTTGTGATATGAGGTACTTCTTCCTTAGCAGGAGAAAGGCAGCAAAGGCTGGGATTTCAGTGCAAGTCCCCTAAAACGGCAACAAAACACACGGTTGCTTGCCTTGCCAGGACGTCTCTTTTTCAAAAGACTCTCCTCTGGTTTTGAAGGGCAATTAATTTATACTAGGATTCATTTTTTTTTTTTTTTAGAAGCAAAAGACCTGTCTAATCATCAGAAAAAACTTCCATTATTAAACTGGAGATTAGTTGGATAAGAGAAGCAATGAGGACTTCTTATCATTTATGGACCAATTAAAACAGGCCCAAGTGAGGTCTCTCCAAGTTAATCCCAGTGCTGGTGTGCTGGGGCGTGTGATAGAGGGATGCACTGAGCTGCCTGGACCTGAGCCAGTTCACATCCGATGCACTGTTCCCACATCAGACAGTGCTGTGCCCAAGCTAATAAGCCCTGCTGAGCAAGTACAGTGACAGGTCACTCTGGCACAATGCTGTGTTACATATACAGTCTGGACTTAATGGCATGAGTTCCCACTAGTTGTGGGATTTCTACCACATGTCCATTTTATGGCAGAGACAAATTTCCAGTAATTCTGCAAATGTTTTTACACGCCCTTCTGTCCCGTTTGACATTGCCTTTCCACTTCTTTTCCTGTGATACTCTGTCTTGTTTGCTTCTCAGACAAACAACTCAAGTTTTCCTGCGGTGGTTCTTGTTTCTGCAACATCCCTTCTGTGTTCATTCACAGGGAGCTGCTTCTCCACACACCAGGTCTGCTGGGAGTGCATGTGAAACTTTAGCCAGTTAAAGTGACCTGGTAAGCAAACCAAGATAGTTGGGTTATAATAAAAGAACAGAGAGGGAAACCGCAAAGGTTAAGAATTTGTAGCCTTTACATTTGGCATGGTGTCACCTTGGCCTCAGTTCCTACTTGCCTCTGATTACAGCTGCACGTTAGCTGCTCTGCATTTTCAAAGCAAGTAACACTTACCCTGATGTGTAATGCACAGAACAAGGGGACACTGACCTGCCTGCGGATTTGCGGCACTACAGCAATGCAAATAATTAAAAAACAGAAATTGAGACTGGCAGGAATGATCTTTCACTGACCCAGAGTGGATAGATAAAATGATCAATGATGTCTTTCCCTTCTGTAATGTCTGCCAGACAGTCCAAATTTATAATCAGCATAGGAAAACAGCTGCATATCATAACCATATGGCACTGAGAATACACATTATTGTACAGTAGCACTGCACTAATTTAAGGTCTGTCACCACTTCTATTATGGAACTCAGTTTCCAGCAATAAGAAATTCTCACACAAGCACTTACCCCAAGCTGATCTCTGCCAGTAAAGGTCTTAGATGTCTAGATCTTTTAAATAACATTTTGTTTAAATAACTTGGCTATTTCATAATTATGTAAGTTACAGTCAGGTTTCAGTTTCCCACATCATTGTTCAAAATTTATTTTATGTAAGACACTAAAACTCCATGATTTTGGGAATGGCTAGGCAGATTCCATGTGCTATGGGCCACTTTTCAGATTGAAAGCATTCATTAAGCATCTGGAGAATTTAAAAGCCACTGTATAACTACATATATATGTACATAGAGAGTGAGAGAGAGTGAGAGAGAGAGAGAGAGAGAATTACATTTACATTTTAAAAAATCACAAAAAATGAAGCCATATCTATTTCTATGTGAACTCAAAGTTTTCATGAAATTATTCTACATAAGGTTGGTCAGGCCACATGACCTTGTCAGAAGAAAGAAAATACTATTTATTTTTTATCTGTACCCAAGTTGGTGTACTTTTTTGTACAGGAGACTGCTAGTTTCCAAATGGGAAACAGCCTTCTAACCCGGTAAATTTAGGGAAAAATATATAGTCATAGACATTATGCAGAGTGTAAAGGTGACATCTGTGGAAAAGGGATTTCCATTTTGGTTAATCTCTCCATGGCTGACGTAAGCATATCTCACTCACTGCATAATCACAGGTTCCATGCTGATGTGAGAGTTGCCATCGTTCAGAAAGGTCATGGAAAGGATAAATTAACCCCAATTAATAATGAGTTGATGGAAAAATTTCTCCTGAAATTTCAGGGGACCAAATCCTCGTTTGATTCCCAGGCTGCTACAGCGGAACCCGAGAGCTTCACAGGCACGTCCCAGGAAAGCACTGGGAGGAAAGCACTGTCCAGTTCTAAGCCCATCATGTGTGAAGGGACTGAAGTTGATCTCAGCAGAGAGGACAACCTCTTTTATCTGCCCCGGAGCAGTCCGAGAAGTGGTCAAAACAGTGATTAGAAAAGAGTACAAGAGGGCAAATCTCTCTGACCATCCCCCTCACTGTCCTCCCAGCCTCCAGCTACTTTCAGCCAAGCGATTTCCTGAACTGGATGTGGTTTTTATGTACTCATTAATTCTCAGTGGATTTCAGTTCTGTGAATTTGCAGTGTCTCTCCTTTAATCCATGCAAAACTTTAACATCCAGAGTCATTCCCTTGCTGTGCAATACATCATGATTTTGTTAGCAGTCATATGAGTGAGTGCTGGCCCGTGACTTCAGTGTGCCTCAGCAATGCAAACAGGGGCATTACTTGGCAATAATTTTCCATGTTCCTGAGATGATTTGCTCTGATGGTCAGAGTCATTTTCCTCGTAGTCAAAACTTTATCCCCATAAGGCAGCTGTCTGATTCTTAGGTGACTTTTTTTCCCACCAAAAAAAAAAAAAAAAACCAAACAACAAAAAACCAAAAAAATCACATCAAACTGAGGTATCTTTCTTATCAGAGAACATTGGGGAATTATCTACATGACCCCCAGCCTATGCAGAGGCACCCATGAGCTATATTCATGAGTCACTAAAGCAGATCATTAGGAATGAGCCTGTAAAAGAGAAGCACTGATGCTCAAGCCCTCCATCCCGACCCTGCAGAACCTGGGAGAGAGGAAGGGAGGGAGGGATCCTGTGTCATCACTGTCCCTCGGAGCAGCACTGCACAGGGTAAGCTGCCAAAGCACATCTACCCCTTTACTGTCATCCACCACCTGCTCTCCAAGACTGCTCTGAAACACAGAGCAAGGTGCAGAAAGTGGGGGCAATGCAGGTATTTGGTTCGAAAGCTCATTCATGTTCCTAAGTAATACAGACACATCCACGCAGAGCAGGGAGCAGCACGACTGAGGAAGTCTAACCAGATAGACAGGGCATCCATGTTGCCTTACCTGAGCTAAATCACTGGGATCCAGCTCTCTATGCCTGCATAATACCCCTCTCCACTGTGCAGACCCACGATGTCACAGCAGCTCTGCTCTCCTTCTCTTCTGCTGTTAAAGAGGTTACTGCACCACCCCAGCTAGCAAAGTCATGCATAGTCTCATCAAAGTCAACAGTGTCGACCTGGAGCTGCATATCTGGGCTTCTATTCAGCAAAAGTAAAACCCAGAGAGTTTCTTAGTCAAAAGTATGCAAAATGTTGCAAGAATAAAGATTTCTTTAAGGACACGCATAATGGAATTTTTCTATTTTGTGTTGTTGACTATCCTGATGAAACGGAAGAGTTAAGGAGGTAGAAGAGTTTAGTAAAACCAGCAACAAAGAAATACAGAGAGAGAACCTAAAGCTTCCACCAAAAGACCCATTTTCACATCAGCACAACCACGGGCCTTCAATATATCAGGAACTAAATTCTAAGCTTTCTTTTCCCTCTGCTGAACACTACCCCACAGCGCAGTTGTTATGATTTAATCTGTTTCACTTTAAAAAAGTGAATCAAGCAGCATAAGTTATCAAAGATGCAAACCTGACCCCCTGTTGACTACATTACAATGCAGCACCACCTTCTGGCTATGGGGAAACTCTTAGTGGCTCCTATACCTTTCCATTCTTCATGAACATCTGTTTCTTAATTCTTTGGTTGCAATTTAAAATGAAAATATGGTGATTAGCTTTCACAGCTGCAGCTATTATACCTATAGATATTTTTAATAACAGCTGCTACTTTTCAAGTAGAAGAGAGATTTCTAACATGGAGCAGTTGGAACTCCGCATCTCAGCCTTTATTGAGGGAGCAATGTGTATGTTCATTTTTTATGATTTGTAATCACATGCTGGTCCTGGGAAACATGCCACAAGGGCCCACATATGTAAGTAGTGGCAGCTGAAAGTGCATAATTCATGAAGGAAACATCAGGATCGGAGGAAATGGCATAAATAGCTGATTGACTTGACGCGTCTTATATTTTTTCCAGGATTTATTTCCTTTTAAAGATTTGAGTTGTCTTTTAAAAAAAGAATTGTGTAGACTGCCAAGTCATAAGGTTCTCTGGGTCGCTTACTTGTTTCTCTGAAAGCAAAGGCATTCTTCTGTTTTCATTCTGATTTAATTAGAATGGCTTTTTTACAGTATGTGGTCTTTGTTCTTTCAGGTCTCTACTCCTCCATAGTTTTATTCAACTCTATTGTAGGTCCACTTTGGAACAGAAAAGGCAGTCGAAACAACTTCATCTCACAAGAAAATCCTATAAATACTGTAATTGCTGTGGAGTTTAATCTGGTTTCTTAACCTCTGATTCAGTTTGGATAGGTCTTAGGGCACAAAAGAAACAAATCAGCTATTTCAGCTAAAGGCTTCATTTGGCACAAATCTGGACAAGGCTTAATGATAAAAGAAATGTTTAAAATGAAGACACTTTAGATGCTGCCCAAATTTCAGCTTGAAGAGAGAAAAAAAACTCCACAACGATAAAGGCAAATTTAGTCACATCGAATATCCAAGAACATTTTGTAGAAATATCACAAACAACAATGTTCTCAGGGTATTTCTACTGGAAATAATGTGAGAAAGAATATTCTCACATTACTTCCAGTCAAAATGCCATAAAAATGCACAGTTGATAGCAAGCATTCTCACAGCATTTTAACAGGAAAGACCTCAAGAAAACATTTTCTCACGACGTTTCCTCTGGAAGAGGGTGGAGCTGGAGAGCTCTGCCCTCCTCCACTCCCACCAGCATGGGAATGTCTCAGGGGTGAGCTCTCCAGTGGGAGCAGCAGGGTAAGGATTGCTGAGGACACAGAGAGACAGTAAATCAGACAGAGTTCCCTCTGCAATGAGAGAACTTGCAAGAGAGGAAAAAGTCCTCCATCTAAAAGAAAGAGATGGAAGCTCAGAGATAATTTATAGTTCAGAGTAACTCAAGGATGAAATTATTTACACATCAGTATTTTCAATTTAATATTCCCCATTGAAGTATGTATATGAGATGGAAAGTAAGAGGGGGAGGAAAAGACACTGATTTCTTGATTTGGCTTGTTTTTTGGGGGATTTTTAAAAAGGGTTTTGTTTGCAGACTCTCCATGGGAGCTTTTAACAAAAATTTTGATGTGGAATCAATTTCTCTGCACAAAGTCACGCTGACAGTCTGCAATAAATGAAATCTCAGCTTATTCAGAGGTGAGAGAGAGCCATGACCCTACTTAGTCAATGGAATAACTCATAGGACACCCAAGTTAACTTGTCTGCTCCTGTTTGTGCTTCTTATGTCATTCTGGTGATGTAAAAGATCCTCACTTCCCTCTCTCAGGAGTCCTCTAGTTCTCTGGGGTTTTATATAGTCAGGTAGGACAGGGCTCTGAGTAACATGGTCTAGTTGCAGATGTCCCTGATCATCACAGAGACCATTAATAGTCCTTTCTTACACAAACTATTCTGTGAAACTCAGTGACATTAATGTCAGATGCCTCTGAGAGACGTGTCAGCAAGCAGAATGGGCAGCAATAATTTCAGTTTATTTCTCCCATCCAACTACTGTACTTCAGCTGCCAGATGGAAGCAAAGAGCCCAAGACAGAACAGGACAGCTTGGTCTTTTTGAACTCTTCAGTGCATCTTGAGAGATTCACCTGTTAGACGCACAAGAACAGAAAAGGTTGCCTCTCCTGGAGGCCAGTTGATGGGGTAAATCTATGTGACTAAATCCAAGAATAATAATGCTATCAACTGAAAATCAGGAACCCCCTTTTGTTCATAGCTACAAGCTTATGTCTCCTTAGAGTGAATAGTTTGTTATTCTATTTCTACCTATCTTACTGAGAAGATAAGTTTATCTTTATACCTGGCGGATTGAATAAGGTATCAGATGAACTCAACCCTTTCTGAATAATTTTCACAAAGATCACACTTTTTGCTAGGATTAAGTGCAACTGAGGAACAGCTGAAACACTCCCTATATAATTTCTAATGCTGCAAAGTACTTTCAGCTATCCATCCATCTATCAAACTGTTTTCAGTTTATAGCTCCTCTCAGTTTCCAAAATTTGTGATCTGATTGGCATGGCTATTCCTCTTGTGTTTCACACTCCATTACTTCTCCTGCAGCAAGACAAATGCTTATTTTGTTTTCATTCTTCCTGTCCTGCTGATTTTTCCTATATTTATTACTAAGCTGCCTTTTTTATAGACCAGACAAGAGAAAATAGAAATGAGACACTGCCATGTGAATTTTCTCTGGCCATGTCTTACACTGTATGCAAAGTCAGTACATTGAAGATTCTGTCTCAAACTCAGGCTTTTTCATAAGTTCCATGGTTTTCCTAAATTGTTGTGGTTTTTTTTTTTTTCCTTTGCTGTTTCACTTTTCTTAAACCGCTGTGTGTGCAGTGAGTGCAGTGTCTGTTGCCTGGGTGTGAGGTGTGGAGGTGAAAACACTGCCCTTAGTAAGTCCACATTGCCCTTGAACAAGAGCAGAATAGACTGAACTGGCTGAACACTGAGCCCTGTGAGTGTCAGACCTGGTCACTGAGGTAGTAGAGCATGGGGTAGGGGAGCATCAAAAATGTATTTAGTTACCCAACTGGATACTTATACATGCTTAAAGTCAATATTATAAAAAAACTTACCCAACTTAAAATTCTCCTAATACAGCAAGGTAGTAGATACATCTACTCGAGTATCCTTACTCTGACTAGCCACTGATGCATTCTTCAGATGAAAACAAGGAGCTCCTGTGGCTGACAGACACAGATGATTTTTTCTGAGTAAAGTCTTATCCTAATGCCTGAGATTAAAGATTGTCTGAAATAAAAGCAGGAAGAAGAGGAATTCTATGAAGCAGGTGGATCACTTTTCTGGATGAAAAAACCCTTGAGATGGAAAATGAAATATTTATCCACATACTGACACACATACATGTATCAACCGGTACTTATGCTGATACTCTATTTTTATGATTAATAAACCATTAATAACGTAATAGTGATCTAAAATGTTGGCACATGATATATACATATCATATTGATTTTCAGTTTTGCATTATATTTGCTTAGATTTCAGAAAGGCAAAATGTAATGTAAAATTTGCAGATGTGTTTAACAGACAACACAGCACCTCTTTAAACTTGGAACAAATTACATTTAGAGTTATTCACAGAATTATAGAATGGTTTGGGTTGGAAGGGACCTTAAGGACCATCTTGTTCCAATCCCCCTTGCCCTGGACAGGGAGATCTTCCACTAGAACAGGTTGCTCCAAGCCCCATCTGACCTGGCCTTGAACACTTCCAGAGATGAGATACTTCCTCTCCTCTGGGAAACTGGTGCCTCAATTCTTACAGTAAAAAATTTCTTCCTATGATTATGAATAACAGAGAATTTATCCCATTGCCATGTAACTAGTAACCATACCACTACTGGAAGTTATATTTCTTTGTTTTAATATTTCAGATATTTAACTGATAAAAATTATTGGCCAGCCCAAGTTCATTTGGAAATAATAATATTTAGTTTGTTTGCTGAAAAAGAGAAATTAAACTGAGAGTAAAAGTTCATCATGTTAATATTATGTATAGGATGAAGCAGTCCCCAGCCACTCAGACTTATAGCCCAGGCTGTAAATAGTGATGGCCAAATCAAAATACACTGTTCTAGTTTTATAGACAACAACACAGAGCTAAAGTGTCTTATTAAAGCTAATGGAGCTTCATAGATCAGGAATTTGTCCTGCAGAGAAGCGGGCTAAGAGTAGTTTTCCTTCCTGGTAAGTGGTTTCTTTCAGTGTGTGTGACTTAAAAAAAAAAAAGTGTGTGGGAGTACACATAGCATTCAATGACCTGAAGTGTTCTTTATTTGAAAGCATTTGATGCCTCAGCAAAATTGTATAAACAAACAAACAGAAAAAACCCTCTTGCCTCAATGGCCTCTCTCATTTAGGTGTTTATTTCATACTCACGTGTTCAAGTATGAACAAATGAGTAGGAATCTTTCTCTCTTTGTGACAAGAGTATGGGAGCCAAATTTTTCCAAAGTTTTCAAAACCGTCTTTTGAAGCCTGAGTTTGTTTACTTGTTTGTTTGTTTGTTTGTTTTAAGCAAATCTCCCTGTAATTCCATGATGGTTTTTCCTGCTCCATGAAGTGAGAAATTTAAAAAAAATAACCCAAAACCAAACTGTTCCTGTCAGTTTTCAACCTTAGGTGCAGTAATAGCCAGTGTGTAATTTATACAGGGTTGGGGCACAATCCTTTAATTTATAATTAAAGCTGGTGATAAGCAATAAAACTACATGTGTGTAAAGATAGGGGTATGTATCTCCTCTAGAGTGCTTCAATATGAAGTTCTCTGTCCTTTTAATCAGGGAGCAAACCCTATGACTTTTCCAGAATCAACTTTAACTTTAGTGGGGCTTTGATACTGTACTATCTGCATGTCCTAAAGTCTTCTGCAAGGTGTCTGAGAAAGCCCCACTTCATTTTAAAAGGTTGACTTAACTCCCATTCAATTCACCCACATATCACTAAAGGAAAACCACTTCCAGAATTGCCATGACTAAAACATGAATCCATTCTTCAGTAATTCTTCAGCAAGATCTGCTTCAAATTTAAAGCCGCAGATGTATCTTGGTATTGTCAATACGAAATATCTGGAAGTTCACAGAAGTTCCTGTTTGGCTTAACAGTGTACTGGGAGTTCGTGGAAGAGTCAGCCTTGCTCCGTGATGTTACTTGAAGTGCTGCTGCACTGAATGGCTGGTAATTTGAAATCATTAAAGAGCTGAGATAAAAAAAGAACATTTGTGTGCGAACATAATCATATTAATAAGAAATAGAAAGATATGAGGAAGCTGTTTGGAATTTAAACCAAAGTTCTTGAATGCTATTTCTGCAGTATTTGATGAGCTCTGATTAACTGTATAAAATTATCAAATGGAAAAAATCCAGCTGGAAATGATGACTGTGAACTTCGTGATGAATCTCTCAAGAATACGATGTCTCCATAGAAAAGATGTGAACTGTGCAGCCAGTGATCTGTCTATTTAGGAATTTTTTACCCCTTGTTTAATTACCTAGATCATTTAGCCACACATTTTAATATTTCAAGTGCTGCTTTTCATCTCTTTCTTTTGTAGTCACTGAGAAAGTCTTTTGTGCAACATCCTATGTTCCTTTCCTGTTGGACACAAAACTGCAGTGGAGAGTGAAGGATAATTCTTCATGAAATTTTTGACAGGTCTAAATTTTCATTCCCCCATTACCTCGCTGACAGCAGAGGGACAGTTCATGGGAAC
Source organism: Grallaria varia (assembly GCA_013396735.1). Classification (NCBI taxonomy): domain Eukaryota; kingdom Metazoa; phylum Chordata; class Aves; order Passeriformes; family Formicariidae; genus Grallaria; species Grallaria varia. The sequence continues at coordinate 725,834 of VWZG01013123.1, forward strand.
ATTTTCTCAGCAGTGTGAGGGAAGGCTCTGTATTCTGGCAGTGCAGATCTCTTGTCAGGATGTGGCTGCTCTGACATGATTAATACAAGCTCATGTTGCTGAGCAACCCTAATGAAGCTGAGGATAATCAACCCACTGCTTGCACAGATCTCTAGACTTGTACTTCCCCATGTGTTTTCTGTCATCCAAATCCTACACAGTATGAAGGTACCTGAATTAGCCCTGGAATGTGACATAAAGGAGCCAACAGAGAAAGTTGGAGAAACTGATTAAAGGATTTAAAATTTCAAAGGCCACGATCCATCTGGATTGGTTGTTGAAGAGGGTGAGGGTGTCCAGAGGTGGCAAAAGAAGGATGCCCGACCCTCCTGACCCTTTAGTGAAAAGAAGGGATGAGAAGGCAAATGTTGTGTTCATTTGTTTATTTTTCTTTGTGTGATTTAGACAAGGAGAAGGGAGTAGAGCTCTCTGGGTGGTCCTGAAGCTAGTTTCCTCATGAAACTGGGAGAAGGTTCCCCTTTTAAGTGTAGTTGTGAGTGGGGGATGGAGGAAAGAATTGGAGAATAAAGTTTTTCTGCCTTTGAAAACAAACATTTTCTCTACCTTTCTTCGTGGATGCTCCATGGTTCTGAAAGTTTCACCTAGTTCAGGAATGAGCTTGCTGGAAAAAGCTCCCACTCCGTATTTGATGAAGATCAGAGACATAGTGCTGAAAGACAAGGAAGAGTTGTAATTGCTAGTCTTTCATCATTTTGCCCAGGTATGCCTGTGGTGAAGTGACACAATATCACCTCAGTCCTGCTGAAATTTCTTATGTTATATTGACTAACAAAAGAGGAGAAAAAAGTGGGGGGGAAAGAAAAAAGTGGTACGAGATTAATTTCTCCGTCCCAGGAATTTCTATTCCATTCATAAAATGCCTGAAGCCTGCCTGTGCCTCACTCACCAGACAACCAGATAAGCAGGAGTGCCTCACTCTCCCATTCCTGTCCAGTGTCCTTTCCAGAGTCACCTGAGCTCTCCTTTTTCAGGGTTTTCCCATTTCATGGCTCTCAGGAAATGAGGGTGCTTCTTGCAGTGTGAGTAGGTCGGTGTCTTCCCCAGTCAAGAGCACTGCTGGGGGTGTGGCAGTCCAGGGGGACAAGGACAGTCTGGTGGACACGCTATGCACTGTCAGGTGCAGAAGGACAGGAGGACTAGGATGGATGCCTACCTCCCTCAGGTGAAGCCAATAACTGCCTATGTTAGTGGGATGGCAGGGAGCAAATGGAGCATCCTCATCTCCCTGAGTACCCAGTGAGTGCCCTGTAAATATAAATGCTGCAGGGCCCGGCTCAGACCTGGCACATTTTCAAGGACAAAGATATTCCCCATTAAACCTGTGGGAAAATAGCCATGTGAATTAGTGCTTTGATTCCCAGGGGCTCTCACTGTAAATATTCAAGATTTTTGAGAAGGTCCAAATTTGGTCCAAATGTGGATGTGTGATAGATACAGTGGCATGTTTCCTTAGGAAACAGTGCTGCCATCCCAAGAAGGCAGCCAAGGGACCCCATGTATTCTGTTTCTTCTTGGGTTTGGACTTCTTCTGCTAAACGCTGGGAAAAGAAAACATTCTGTATGATTTCAGTTCTCAAAGGTTTTGGTGTGGGAAACCACAATTTGCCATGTATTCTTTTTTGTATATGTGCATCTTATGCATCCTGCACTCAGTGTTAGTATTGTGACAGAGGACATTTTGTAGTAAAACATGCTTGTTGAGATTTGAACTTTGAAATTTGATTTGTCAGGTGTTTTCTTAGAGTGTCCTTTAAAACTGATTTGGGATTACACAGAATTCAGAGCACGCTTCATGTGCCACAGTGGCAGTAGTCTGAGGCACATAAAGACACATTTATCTTTTTTCAATCCCATGTGAATTAATTGACTTTAGTAAAATATCAGCAATTTACAGGAGGAAAAAATTTGACCATCTGGGATAAAATGTTACAAAATGGCAAGTAAATAATTTCATGAAGAGCCATAGTCCTTGGGGTTGTATAAACATGTGATGTCCATAAATCACTGTATAATATACAGTAAAAATCTTGAGCATATAGATCATTATGACACACTGTGAAACAGCAGAACTGCTGTTGTAGTCTTGGTAGATGAGTCAATGTCGAGTTTTTCATTCCCTCCTGCTGCTGGCTAGAATCCTTTCCCAGGAATATAAATAACACATGGCTGAAGATTATGAAATGCAAAAATTTGTGAGTTACTCTGCTTAAAATGAAATATTTTGAAATGCACCTGTAGTCCATAAGGGACTTTATCACTACTTTTTGATGAAATTATGCAAGTCATTTCATTGGAAAATAAAGGTAAATTTTTCATATTTCCTTCTCCCTGGGTAACAGAACCCAAACATCTTGTTAGGTTAGCTACCATTCGAACAGTGTTGCTGATATAAGAATGCAGGTACCACAGTTCCCTGTCACCTCAGCACTCAGTAGAGAGCACAGCCTGGTGAACAGTGTTGCACAGAAACTAAGAACACATCTGTGAGTTCTGTTTCATTGTCAACTCAAATGAGTCATGGGTACTTGGTCCTCACTTCCTAATTCTGGAAGAAAAGAATAAGCACTTGTTTGGGGCCACCCTTTAAAAGTAGCTTCAAACATAGTAACCATAGCTAATTGTAAATGACTTTTATTTACTGACAGTTTGTGTAGTTCAGAGAGGAATTACTAATATATCACAGACATTTTAACCAGAAATAAGCATGCTCAAGGCAGACAGCTGTTTTTGGTGTCAGCTGGGAAAAATGCCCCAACCACTCTTGTTTGATGAATAAACATACTTTCTTGATTGTCTACACTCGTACCCATCTGTTGGGATGGCATGATGCCCAGGCAGAAGCTGGCCAAAACTTTTGCCTTGGGCATTAACAGTGAGCAACAATAGGTTTAGATGGGCAGTATGCGTAACACTGCATATAAAATGTCCTAAGCTTCTATTTTGTGCCAAGCATGGCACAGGACCTTGGAAACAAATGTCTCCTCATACATCATTTGGGATTACTGAGTCCCCAAAAGTGAATATTGCCTAAAAAGACCCATGTTCTGGGATTACCAGCGCACCGTATACAAGTTGGTGTTTGGCTCAGAGTGATTACCTTGTTAGAGGAGAATGTCGTGGCTGATGCACACTGTGTGACAAGACAGCAATAGGCACTACTTGCATGGACAAATGTTAACTACACAGCAGGGAAATCCACTTTAGAAGCACGAAGCCAGCTGCTGTCTCAAGCAAATGGTCTTCATTTCCTGGAAAACATACAGTCCACAGAAGGATAAGAACCTGATTACCCAGCAGCTGAAGGGATGTGAAAATAAGGAGAGACAGCAACAAGAAATTTAATGCATGAGAAATAACCAGAAAAACAAACAAAGAAGAGAACTTGTAGAATCATAGAATCATTTAGTTTGGAAAAGACATTTCAGTTCCTCAAGTCCAACCATTAACCCAGCACTGCCAAGGCCTTGGCCCACTGCATAGATTTGCTTTGTAGACAGCTTTGAAAGGAGTGAGTTAAAAGCACTAATCAATAAGAAGAGCTCATGTAGATATGATACCAGTGTTTTTAGATGAAACTACAAAGCCTTTTTCTCTTCCAATAAACCTTACGGGGCAGGGCTATTACATTTTAAAGATAGTTTTGACAAAATCTAGAAGTAGATACTTTCAAAATACATGGACTCACACAGAGGAAGGCAGGATGAGATCTTTCCTCCAGTAACAGTGCTCCATTTCTGCTGACATTTAAAGTTTTTTTCTGAGATACAACATACTCAACAGAGAAGAGCTTTAGCTGACTCTTCCTTGCCACCACCTCCTCCATGCCTGGCTGGCTGCACATTGTTCTCAGCAGTGTCTCAATCTCTTCTCAAAACATCAGGCTCTTTGCAAGCTGTCACTGGGTTTATTCCTACCACCTCTTACTCTCAAGAAGTTTGTTCTAGGCTGTGCTAATAAGACCCAGCTTTAACAGGCTGTGCACACCTTATCACTTGTAAAGGAGACTTAATCTTTTCCTTCCTCAATAGAGCAGGAAAAAAACCTCTAGAACAGCCACAAAAAGGTAATGATTCAGGACAAATCAAAACACATTAGGAAGCAAATAAAGAAAAGAGATTGAACTCTAACATACTGACAGAGCTCTAAATAATTTGATTAGGTGAGCAAGATATTTTTCTTTAGTAATGTAGTTCTTACATCTGTGCAGTATATGTGAAGGGAAAATTAATCTGTACCATATTTCCAGAAGAGGCAAAAGAAAAAGTGCTTGGAAATTTCTAAGAATGAGTGCTGTGATTCTGAGTCCCAATTTGTTGGCTATATTTTTATTTAAGTTCTTTAACTTAACTTCTCCAAGGTGTATACATATTCTCTCACAGCATACATATGGAAATATTACCCCTATTCTCAACTTCCAAGAGTCTCCAGTTTCAATTTTACAGAAACAAGTGAGGACTGTCTATGTGTAAGTGCATTTGGTTGCTAGGTTGGTTGTCAACCTTTTTTGTTTGAAGAAATGTTAAGAAAAATCTTGAAGAGGAACATGTTCACCGCAGTGTTTTGCAAACAATTGTATAATTTTTTGTGGATGTCTGGGATTATGATCTCATACGGTGAGAGGCACAATGTAATGTTTTGAATACTATTTTAAGAAGTTATCAAGTATTCTACTTCATTATCTACATATTCTTATATTACAGTTCAGTTCCTGTCATGTCTGAGTGCCTCCTGTCTGTACTGCATTACACAATGTGATAGTATTAGCTGTATGCAACTTTTTCATCCTGTCCCGAACAGGAGTGTCATATACATAATCACTAATTCACTCTGATATAGAATGGTTTTCCTTACTTCTGTGTATACATGTCTGTAGACATCGGTGTAGTTATATGTCATATTGCTCTCTGGACTGTACAGAGAGGACGAGCTCAGACAAATAAGTAAGGTTTGCATTGGAAGGCAACTGTGAAATCAGCACTGCCCTGTACTTCACAAGTTGTAGTAATTTTGTTTGCTTCGCTGATTTGGTTACTCACAGTATTATTTTTGTGGTTTCTATGGCAATATATTCTATAAAAAAATAAATAATGGTCTGAGCAGCCTTTAACAAAAATCATAGACCAGCAGTTTGACTGCACCTTGGTAAGAAATCTCTGCTGGGTTCTTTTAGACATGAGCATGCTCTTAGAGACCTGTAGACAAGATGATGAGCCCAGAACCTCTTTAACTTCGGTTAATGCAAAATAGAAGCTGACTATACAGCGCAGTGCTTTCTGCAGTGTGGGCTCTTCTGAGCCTGCAGGGACAGCTCTGAATCGATGCTAGGAAACCTGTGAACAGGCTCTTTGGGAGCAGCTTGTACACAAGCAGAGTGCTCAACTTTTTGAGGGTACTGGGTGCTGAGAGAAACCAGTTCATCTTTCTTTGGTGAAGATCTAATTTTAAAAAGCCTGCTTGAGCTTAGAAGTTCTTCTGAATTTTTGCATAGTGTAAAGGTGAGTAATGAAGCCAAGTTCACTGTGATTCCAAGAAACATGAAATTTAGGCTTCTTCTATCAAAGCTGAAACATATTTTTCTGCATAAATATTCCTTATACATTTGCTGTCATTCCTGACTTCTACAATCAGTTAACTCATCTTTTACCACTATGTAAGGCATATATACATGCAGAAAAGAGGTAATTTAAATCTAGATAAAGTCTTAGAAGCCTCTCTTAGGGACAGGTGTCCTCTAACTTCCTTCAGTCTCAGCCTTTGGGTTTACAGTAGTAAAATCTTCTTAAGAGCCTCTTATTGGCCTCCTTTACAAATAAATTAATTACATGGACACTTAGATTTATTTATATGGAAATTTAAAAAGAAAGAACTTTGGTTAAATTGGAGTATATCTTCAGAGCAGGTTTGGTTCCAGAATAGTTGGGCAAAATGATGAGTTCATAGCGGTTGCTCAGTATAGAAGACAATAGAATAAATTTGGTTGGAGAATGTATTTACTAATATAGAATAAATCTTGTTCCATAGCTGTAGAAATAAACAAAAAAGAGTGATCTCTTGAAATTACACTACTGACTACTAGTCTTTCTGTAGCAATAGTAGGTCCATTTCAGGGGCTATTAAGAAGAGATGCTCATGAATCTCTGTGATTTATTGTATTTATCACCACATACAAGCCTTTCCTTCTCTAACAAAAAAAAGAATTTGTGACACATAGATGCCAGCTGCAGCACTGAATGGTGGATTTGGATCTGTAGATCTGAAAGCCAGATCAGACAGCCCCAGGCAGCTTCACACTCTGGTCCTGGACCTTTCCTTTTCCCCCTCCTTGTAGCTCCAGCTGCAGTAGTCAGCGCTCATCTTAACTCTTTCAAGGTTCCTAATTCTCCACAGGATTTGTACCTGAAAGTGAGATTTTTGGAGATTTTCAGTCTAGAATTTTGCTAATTGAGATGTAGTTACATGTTAGGATTTTAGGAATAAGAAGCTGACTTTTGAGCCTTGCACTGGACATAATCAAGATACTAATTATTAGTATCATCATTAATGTAATTTAGTTGCAGAAAATACAGCATTTTAAAATTTCAATAATATAAAGCCAGAAAATTAGGCAATTAAATTAAAGCATAAATGAAAACTGTGGCTGATAGCATTCTAAAAATAAATAACCCAACTACTCTTCAATATGTGTGTGCATGTGTGTGTGTTCCTGTGCATGCACAGAGATGACACCATACCTCACACAGGATTGTCATTGTCTATTCATTCATTAGAAGTAATTATTTTTAATTTTTGTCCCCACTGACCTGTAGGCAGATGGTTAGCATGAATGCCATTTTTATCTGGACACCAGATCTGGCCAGACTGCAATCTGTTGGGTTTGATCACTAAACTGGCAGCTGCATTACAGACCTGCTCTTTTCTCTTATTGTCTCTAGGGACTGCAGATTGGATGCACTGAATGTGAACTTCTGCAAAACATGGGGCTTTTTGTCATTTTCACTTTGCTTGCTTTTTATGACCATCCGGTAAATGTCAGTACAGTTAAAAGCTGATTGAATCAAACAGTACCAAAAAAGCAATTTTAACTGCAAAATTATTTTTTTGCTTATATAAAAAGCAAGAAAGTAAATGAGGCTTTAAAGATCAAATATACTTGTGCATGCCAATGTGAAAAGGTAATTCAATGAATTCTAAGTTGGAATTAAAAAAAATTTATATGTGCAAACTATTCTTACCTAAAAACAGAGGACAGTGTGTTGTGGGACACATTTCTGAAAAGGACCAAAAGACACAGGCATTTTTTAATTGTATGGTTTGCACGTGGAAAACTTGTGTGATCAGTAATATGGAGCATTTCTTTATGACATAATGGCATGATATACAAAAGTAAACAGAGATTTTTTGTCTCAACCTTATGTCCTTATGACTCTCATTAAGATGTGAGAATGTGCATAACTTTAAACATATAAGCATTAGCCTTATGTTAAAGACATTGTATATACAATACTTACTACATTTTTCCTAAGCATGTGTGCAAATCTCAGTTGTATCAGTTATTTTTACTCTCTTTTCCCAGTCCTTAGCTTGGCAAAATGATTTAAAGTATAACGGAAGTTCTGCCTTAGTTAAGACTAAAATACCTTCTTTAGCTGCCTTCTACTCAGATTAAATTAGAGAAAAAATATGTTTTAAATATACTGATTACTAGGTTTCAGTTAAAACCATCAAAATAACTTAAATAATTTTAGCTTAATATAAAAGACATATATTGATCACAGCAAGCGGTTGTCCTCCCTTTGCAAGATGCAGTGATGCCAAATCCAGATTTGCTCTACTGTGGCTGTCTGATATTTATCATAGGACATGAACGCATGCAAATACTTGTCGCAACACAAGAAATTTCACTTGTTACCAGCAGACTGTGCCACAAGTAGAATTCAGAGACAGGGTCTATAATGTTACAGATTTAGTTATATTTAGGCAACATTTCACTTTTCTCAAACTGTCTTTTACTTTGCCTACTTTTAAAACTTATCACTGTGTTCCAGTGTTGTGTACATACACGGGGAGATGTAAATTCATAAAATTACATGTAGCTAAATGCCATCAGAAAGAGTAAGTTCCCAGGAATATTTTTAATTTCTACACTGATGAATATTTCCCTGTGAGCCCAACAGATTATTCTGATTCCTCCAGCTTGACCTAAGAAAACAGATTTCTTGTGCACTTTTCATTTTAATATCATAGATTACAATGTATAGGCAGCATAAGGAACAGCATCCTACAAAGTCTTTCTTGTGTGTTACAGCCAGATGAACTTTCACTTAGTACTCCCCCCTGATGCTTTTCTGGCCGGTTGTACAGTAGGAGGGGCAGAGAAGATGCCAAATACAGATCTTGGACTTCCCAGGTAGTCACTGAACTTCCTGGAGAAAAGATTATTTTTCCTCCTGTTAGACATCTACTTCCGATGGGGAATCGGTTTGACATAAACAGATGAGTAAGCACCTGACAAGAAAACAGGGAGCACAGGTACGTACTTAGTGAGTTTACCAATCTAATTTTGTTCTCCTGGATTTCTCTGTCTACTGTTTGTGTCATATTTAGAAAATTTAGTTGCCAGAATTACTTTCTTTGCTGCAAGTAGGAAAAAAAGAGTAAATTTTGAAAGATGGTTTATATCCCTCGACTCTGCACTCTGCAAATCCAGCTCTCTCTGGTCCCATTCCATAGGAAAGAATTAATGATTCAGTGGTGAGATTTCTCCATCCTTACTAATAATCCGGTGCAGATTGCTGTATTGCATTGCAAAAGTGTGTGTGAAATAAGACAGGCAAAAATGGGTGGCACAAGGTAATTTGAGGCTACATTAAGCATCAGTCTTTGGGGTGATTACACAAGGGAGCGTGTATGACAATGATTAATCCTAATGAAAATATTCTTTCTGTGGTGGTGAAAATAGGTCCATATGAAAGGTTACTCGCAGGCTAGCCAAGAAAGCACACACTCATTTTGCCCTGGACTACTGAACTTGTCCTGTGCTTTCACAGCTGTTTTTAAGGTCAGCAGTCAGCTTTAACGATCTGTTTCAAGTGCTGGGAATATCCAAGGTGACCTGTTACGAGAGAAGTATATTTTATGTCTTCAAGGATGGGCTTGAATGCCAAGAGCTTGTGCAGGTGGTGTCAGAGCAGCGTGGCTGGGCTCTCCCAGCCAGGTGAGTGGTGCACACAGGCTTAGAAGAAGTTGCAAAGGCACATACTGCTAAACACATTACAGTCACACATATTCTGCTTACATACTTTGGCATTGAGAGCCAGCAATCTTTTCCAATGTTTCAGCAAATCTATCATACTAGCCAATTTTTAAAATTCAGAAGTGGACTCTGCCTCTCCAGCTGCCATTTTCTAGGCAAAAAAAATTATCTCCCAGATGAATCCAATGACTACTAGTGATTCTCAAACAAGCACAAATCATGTTGGATTTGCTGTGCAAATGCAGATGTGGAGGCTGGTGTGTGGACTGCATATTCAAATGCACCCTGACGTATCAGAGTCACTGCACATGTGAGGCAGGATTGCTCCTTGCTTGAACACCAGCCTTACACCCAGGATTCAGAGATGTTAGGGAGAAAACATGCAAATGTAAAAGTGTTGGCAAGAACAGAGTCATGTAGCAGATCACACAGCAGAAGCTTTCTGAGTATTTCTGGAAACAGGAATTTTTCTGTTCTTCTTTTTCAGGGGAAGAAATGACATTTTTTCAAAATAGAAATTTTCATTGTCATAGAATTTCATAAATTGTTTGACTCTTTTTAACCGCCAATATATCTAACAAAATGAAATACACCTAAGACACAACACCTTATCTGGTGGGTTTCAGCGTGAGAAGCCATATTGTCACAGAGTTTGAAGATATTCCAGGCGAGGAGAGACAACACAAGACTGCATTCAGCCTTAGGTATAGAAGCAATGTAGTAATAAACTGTCTCATTACTTGCTCCCAGGACACTTCACAAGACGCAAAAGTATTGGTGGGACATCCCTGCTGACATCGGGATGGGGGTTACTGCCATTGGTACCACACACCTCAGCAGGCTGACACGCAGTGACCTCCAGGAGGACATGTACACAACTGATGCCTCCCCGACCCATTCCCTCCGAACTCCCCTGCCAGGAACACCCATCATCGCCCCTCCGGGCTCTACAATCTTTCTCACAGCTCCTATTTAGCAACAGCTGGCAGAGTTCGACTCGCTGTCACATGAAAGGGAGCAAACAGACGAGACCAAGGGCAGCAAACTGAAGTGTGGGGGGTGTTCAGGAAAAAAGGGGGGAAAGAAAGAGGAAATTCATTAAATGAAAATCTGGCTGCTGCAAAATCTCGTAGTACATTAACCCAGCATGGGGTCTGAATGTCTGGTGCAAGGCCCTGACTGTCCACGGTTGCTTCATTACTGTTTTATTGATTTCAGAGGGGAATACAAATGCAGTCTGCCCGCCTTAGCAAAGCACAGGGTTGCCAAAGTTAATGTGCTATAAGGAGGGAAATTTTCGCACCAAAACTGAGCGAAAATGGGTCTATAATGGACTGTAGTTTGTCTAAAAGGCAAAAGAAGCTCATCTCCATTTTAAATTATGCCATGTTATCATTTTTGCCTTCTTCAAAGAACCTAAAGAACATGAGACAATATAAAACTTCCTTTAAAGAATGAAAGCAGCACTTTGAAGCCAAAGTGATTGCATAGTTCCCCTAAAAAATAAAAAAGCACAAGGGAAGTTTATTCTCACTAACAAAATCAAATATAGGTAGAGGTTTAGCACAGAGACCCTCCAAATAAAAAGTATTATAAGTTCATGTTAAAATTAGTACAGTTTTATGAACCAAAATTATAAACTGGACCACTCAGAGGCTCATTGGAGGATGCAGTTAAAAAGAACGTTACTGCTGGTTTATCACTTTTGCAGCTCTGGGACTGCTGAGTTCCCACCTCAGAGAGGGAACCGAATTCCTCTGCCACTCACTAAGCAGTGCATCATCCTTGTAGCCATTTAGCTGGGTCCTACATACACAAAAAACCCCTAAACATCCAGACTGCTACAAGAAAGTGAAGGAGGTCTGGCATTTTGACACCAAATGCTGATAGTTTTGCACACACGTGTGTGAGTTTTTCTGTGGAAAGGAATGCAGAACCAGAGGAGTTCTTGTGGCTACTGAACTGGAGGTAAGTACAGTATTTTCCATCAGTCGTTAACCTCTTTACCCTCTGCCTTTGCTCCAGATGTTTCCTTTCCTTCCTCAAACTTTTAAGTGAAACCCTGCAATGGGAGCAACTGGAGGAATCCAATGTGCAAACAGGGTTATGTTGTGTTGAGGCCAATGCTTGCATCTCAGCAAATAAAAGTACATGAAATTTTATGTACTTATTTAGACATGGGGCACAGGCACAGTGCCAGCCCCAGCTGGTTATGGCAGAGCACCTTTTCATTCAGGACTAAAACTGTTGCTACATAAGACTTAGCAAAATTCTGTAGCAATTGTACATGGAATAAAAGAGCCTCAGCACTATCTTGGTTTGCCTTCTAACAGGCCTAAGACAAAATGTTTAAAAAGTCTTTGGATTTATTTATTTTTCTTAATTGAGGCCTTGGCAGTCTTAAAAATGCACATCCATTCTTTAACCTGGCCAAGAGCTTCCTCTTGTCTACTTTCCAAGTTCCACTGTTCAATCTCAAAAACATTCTGGTGTTTCTGTTTTGAAGTTCCTATCTTTTACATCCTTTTTCTTATTCCAGGAAACAGAAGAGAAGTTCCTATTCATGTTCCCTGGACTTTTGTTTTCAGATAATTTCAATTTTCAGATCATGTCATTTCATCACGTTTCCTCTGATTTGTGTCTTTTTAAAATACTTACACTTTTTTATTACTTTTGGTAAGAAATAATTTTCAGGTTCTTAACCATTACTATTGATTTTCCTTAGACTCTCTTGATTTTGCAGTAACATTTTGAGGACAGAGAAGGAGACAAAGAGAAGAGAGCCACACTTTTTGATTCCCTCCTGGAGGACTCTGTCTTTAGCCGTCCCCTATGTGGGCAACCATACTGAAATCTAATGAGGTTTCTTCCATGAAATTGTTCTTAAATGGAGGTTTGTGTTAGTGTTTGCAAAATGATGCCTAAAAAATCTTAAAGTCAGAAGATAAAAAACCAGAAAATTCTTCCAAAAGTGACATGTTGAATTAACTAAGCCCCAACAAGAGTTGTGTATCAACTAGCTCTGAATAAAAGTAATGACAAGTATGTATATAAATTTGTTATTGCATATTTTAATTTTAAGAACTAAGAATTAAAGAAAATAGAGTGATATAAAATATATACATTAATGAAAGATAATTTAATTTTAAAAGTCTGTAAAAATTGAAGAAGCCTAAGTATTAAAATAGATGAGAATTACATAACAAGTAGTAAACCAATTTGGCAGATAATTGTTCTTATAGAAATCTCACATTCAAAGTACAAATTAGCACAGATCTGTAACTCTTGTTCTAATCCTCATTAATGCATCATGTGATATGCTAAAATATAGAGAATTTCATTGATTTTATTCATAAAAATGTTTTTATGGTACATTTAATCCAGCTATTCCTCCATTATCCATGAGTTTCCTCCCTATCCACTGTATATAAAAATACATATAGGGAAGGCTGTAAACAGTGTAAAAAGAATGCAAACTTTTTAAAATGTGAGGAAAGTTTAGAAGCTAAAAAGTCTGCAGAAAGATATCCTCTGAATTTGTCTTCTTGCTCTTTCTTTAAATCATACTCATTTTCTTATCCCTCTTTTTTCACCCCTCCTAGGAAAAAACCCCCAGAAGCTGGGTTTTTCAAAGGTCATCACAAAAGAGACAACTCTGCTACTAATGAAATAACTAAGTGTTTTTGAAAATGTCATTCAAGAAATCATTGCAAATCTTGGATTCTTCAATACAAACGCACGTCTGAGTAAACAAAAAGTCACTGGAAGCCCAAACAAATTTGGATATTGAATTTTATTCTTGAGAACTTGAATTACCAGATTGGCTAAGCGAGGAAATGGAAACAAGTATTCAAATTTGCATGTTTTTCCTAAATACGTATTTCACTTGTTTAAAACACACAGTGTTGTGCTCATTTTCCTGTACATAAAAACATCAGCATTTACTGTTGCTGTTGGTAATGAAACCTTGCCGAGACCTCTGGCCAGGGTCAGCTGCAAGTATAAAAATTCTGTTTCCGAAGGCTGTACGTGCTCAACAAGATCTATTTCCTGGCTAATTACATGAAAAACTGCACACAATGGCGCTCTCCTGTGTAACTCACACAACACTGCAATCCATCATCGTGGACATCGGCTGCGTATTTGACACTTTCCAGCAGGAACCTTGGGATCTGAGACCTAAAAGAGGCAGTGACTGAACACAGAATTAAAGCAAAGAAAATAGAGCCTCTCTCCCCTCGCAACTTGCATCAAGCTGTGAGTGCAGAGCAGGCTACAGTCAAATACTAAAAGTCAGTGCACTGAAGTACATATGATCCCAATAAGGAGAAAGGCAATCCATATTTTTTTCATAAGTTTTCTCCTTCTTTCCCACTGGGAATTATCTCAGCAACTCAAGCCGTAGAGTGAAGCCTATAAACCACCGCTGTTTAGTGACCATCTGCACCAGTAGTTCCATTATGTGTGGTTGGAGATTGATTTTCCTTTTTCTTGCATATTCACTTACCCTAATGCCCCAGAGTCTGCAATGGAGCCAGTAGCATATAAAGCAAAGGCAGCTTTTAAGGCATCAAAAATGAAAGCATCAGGAGTATCATTATATTCTGAATCTTTTGTAGTAGCTTTTTGTCTAACCTTGTTGTAACAGGAATCCACCAATAGTGGGTAAGCCCTTCCTTTATGAAGCTTAAGTGCAGACCTCAGAAGAGGAGGTGCTAAGGTCTGTCCCTATATGGCTCTGTTATGAACAGGGACCAGTATTACGTATATCATTTTCATACAGGACCAGTAACTCAGCAGGCCACAGGGGATGCTCGTTCAGATGTGGAGGCTGGAAACCAGCAGAAGGTTATCTAAAAAGAGTTCCAGACCTCAACAAATATTTTTAGTGGTATGAATAGTATTTTCAAAGTTGGTTCAAGTAGTATTGCTGTTCCTAAACCCTTGTCAGTGACTACTGTAATTCCTCTTAGGAAACATTTCTCTTCTCCCTCGTTGAGATGTCAAAGGCCTGCACAAATGCCAGGAGAAATGAACTCATTAATTGACCATATAGGAGCAGAACTGAAACTGGTGGGGCACAAAGACCAGGTTCTGGAAAGGGTTTGGCATGCAGCGACTGCCGTTGTTCCCAGCAAACCGGTCTTAGCAGGACCTGCTGGATGCAAAGATTTTTAAGAATCTGGACACTTATTTAGGTACCTAAATGGGTTCTGAAGCCTACAAATCTGTCTCTTTGTATCTAGTCTCTTTAATTATTTAGACATTTCCTCTTCTTGCACCCCCAAGAAAACTCCACAAAACAAAACCATGTGAATAGAGGAGAAGTGCTTGGCCTTTTAAAACCTTAGACACTGCTCCTCTTAAGAACCTCATAAGAAAGCAAATCTCCCTCAGTCTGTGCCAGAGCAGAACCTCCTACAAACCTGAGACACTCTAATTGTTTATCACTTATGAGACTATAAAGACAACTGTGTGTGCCTATAAAGACAAAACATGGGAAAACACACAGGCAAACAGATGCCATTATTATGCCATTGATCACACTGTGTATTCAAAATGCACTCTTCATCCATGGTGTCCTGCTTTATAAGAGAATCGTACATTGGAAATATACATCATTTTACCTTTGTACTTTCTCTATGCAGTCGATTTTCATTTCATGATGGAAATTAAAAGCTTTGCTGGAAAAATAATAACAAATTTGGCTTTACTATTATCTGACATTTCAAATATAAATAAGAGTTACAAATATTGCATTTATGAGTAAGGAACTTCATCCAAAAAATTATGTAGAAATCCAACTCGTATTTAAATGTTATTCGCATGCAAAATATAGGCTCTCGTATTACATTCTCTGAGGCTGTCCAGGCAGTACACACTAAAGGACTGAAAGCACTTCTTTCTTTTTTTTTTTTTTTTTTGAAGTTCCTGAGGTGCCTAAAAATCTATTTTGGCCTTTATTCCTATAAACATAACCATACCAGCACTGAGTGATGTCCTGAGCCTTACAGACTTTTACATTTCCAGTTCTCTTTGAAATCATGGCTATTGTTGTGGTAAGTATCTTTTAAGATGTTGCAGAGTAACTCGTGCTTATTACTGATTGACATTCATAATTAGGTCTTCCTTCAGTTTTCTCTTCACAATGTGACCTAGTGATGCTCTCAGAGAACAGGAAGCCTAAACCCAATTCATTCCCCATCTCTGAGGTTTAGAAAAGTTTTTTACATAACCTTCCTGCTTTAACATTTGGCACCAAAGCACGTTACTGTCTGCACCGTAAGTTCATATCATTGGGCCAGACAGAACAGGAGTGATCATGGTACAAAAAACACCCAAACAGCAAGTGGGAACCAGTGCTTCTGGTCCAGCAATGGCTAAAGCCTTCTAAATCAGGAGCAAAGGTCCAAACTGAATCCAGATCTCCCTCTATTGCCTCTGTCAGCAGTGTATTTTCACCAGGTGCTTACTACATCTTAGGAACAAAAAGCAAATGCACTGCAATTGAAAGAGAGCATTTTTTTGGTTGATAAAAAGGAAGTATGTTTGTTTCAGCATATATGAATTATCAGTGGAACTCACTGCCACATGTTAATATTGGGTACACGACAGGATTTTTAAGGAGTTTAAACATCTGAATGGTAACTAGGAGCTTCACAGATGCATCAGACAAGATACGCAATGTATAAGGTAAAAAAAGAGCAAGCTACTGAGTGTATATCTACAACCTAAAAGGAGTTAGAGGGAAAAAATCTTTCACTCTTGGAGAGTTGCGGCATAATCGACCATTGATTTTTTTGTGCCTTTGTCTGAAGCATTAAACACTGGCCACTGTCAGAGAAGAGATGCTGGGCTAAGTAGACCTCATTTAGGCTGATCATTGCTTTGGTAATAAAATACAGCAAGTAAAGTAAAACAGTTTTTTTTTTAAAATAGATATTTCTGTGGCAAAGAAAAATAGTAGCTACACAATGCCTAAGTCAACAAAATGAAACTCTATAGGCTTGTGAAATAAAATACTTTTATTTTGCCATGAATTTTTTCTGACGGGCAAAGGACAGAAATGTGGTTTTTTTTAATTGAGCTTACAATTTCTTTCCTGGTTTTGAAATAGAAGAAAATCAAGAACTTTCAAATATTTAACTTTAAAAAGTTTTTAACCTTGACTTGGAGCAGATAATTAACATTAGATCCCAAATATCCTGCATGATGGCAATAACTATAATCCCAATTTCTTGTGTTAGAGCTGTTCTTCTTCCATAAATATTTAAACACTAGCATATACCAGTAAAATATTTATGATAAAATTCAGTGAAAAAATATTAAACCACCCTTTAATGAAATAATAAGGAATAACTTATTTTTATAAATATATTTAGTGACTATTAATCTACTGATTTTCAGTGAGTTTATTAATTTACATGTTAATCAAATTCCATGCTTTTCCTACTTTCTCCCTTTTCATGTTTGTTGAAAATTTTACTATTCTACAACACATTTGTTGCAAAAACATCATATCCCTTCAGAAAACACAAAAAAACCCTGTATTGTCACACATCTTATAGAAAAGTCATCTGTGGAACTTATCCTATAAAGGAGAGACAGGAACCTTTTTTATTTCTGTTCAAATCCTGATTTCATATATTCATTTATTTTAATAATATAGGAGGCAATTGAAAGAAGGTAGATTTAGATTTGATGTTAGGAAGAAATTCTTTACCATGAGGGTGCTGAGACACTGGAACAAGTTGCCACTGAAGTTGTGGGTGCCCCACCCCTGGAAGTGTTCAAGACCAGGCTGGATGGGGCTCTGAGCACCCTGGTCTAGTGGAAAGTGTCACTGCTGATGACATAGGGATTGGAACTAGATGATCTTTAAGTTCCCTTCCAACCCAGGCCATTCTATGGATCTAGTCAAATAATATTTTCTACTTAACATTGTAGAGACCAATAACTTGTATCTGAATATAGCACAACATTTGGCAAGGTTTATAACTTTTATTTGATAAGCCAGGAAACACACAATCCACTAGAAGTCTGTTCCAATGGTTACCCATTCTGTCAGAAATGTGCCTTCTTTCTCATATGAAAAGTATTAACACATGCAGAAGAGCTGAGATAGCCTATCGTTATGGCAAACTTCAGAACCCACTGAGTTAGAAAATGGGATTTTTAGGTGTGTAAAGAAATTAAATCTGAATTCTGTCATTTTAAAATGTAGTACCCAAGAGAACGAGTGGTGTAGAAAGAATAATTTTTTCCTATGAAAAAGTCTTAGACATTAGAAATTGATTAATGAATTAATAGCAAGAAAATGGCTCTTGTGGCTAATGAGGTCCCAGGAATGCAAGTAACACTGCCTGACTTGTACATATCTACTGTCTGTATTTTCAGCACTAAAAACATTGATAAACAGCAGGTATGAACTTACCTAGTAGACACCCTCACCCATATGTGTGCTATAGGCATTCATTAGGATGGGAAAAGTGTCATACTCTTTTCTTTCTCCAACACCAGGCCCTGGGAAACTGAGGGTGCTTACCCTAATCAGCCTACCAGAAGGACATATCCTTTAGTCATTGCAAAAAAAAAAAAAAAAGAAATAGATGTGAAAACAATTAATTCTACAATAGTTACAGCAAGAGTGTTTATGAAATTGCTTGGCTCTTGTTGTCATTTGCACCTAGTAATAAAAAGGAACATTGATGAGAGCAAGGTTAGCTGCATTTGCTCTCAAGTCCCTCCCCCTTGCTGAACCACAGCAAAGTTGCCATAATGTGAGTCAGTTGCGTGGTTTGATTTCATACTCTGCTGCCCACAGACAACCACATCAAAATAAATATGCATGCTGTGGAGAACAGCACTTTGCCATTTGTGTATTCCACAAATGCTGGGGGCTGGTTTTGCAACCCTGTGGCTGCATATTTTTTTGCAGATTAGCAGGGAAGTGTTCCTGAGCCTCTCACGGCTTCCCCTTTCACTTACATCTGACTGACTGGGGACACCTTGACTTAATCATCCACTTGGATCATGGAGATCTTGTAGTAACTTGGCAAGCTGGCCTTCAGCCCAGCAGATTACAGGGTGTAGTGCTCTTACTTTTCACAGCACTCCCCATTCTTTGTTGTGAATGTCTTTGCTGCGCCAGCTATGATTTATAAAGTGGTATGCAAGCGGCTGACTGTTTATATACACAGGGACTAAAATTGATCCAGGACAATTTCCTGTGTACCTTATGGCTTTGGCCTCCAAACTGGAAGCAAACATAGATGAGATACAGTGGCTACTGATGTTGCCCAGGGAAGGATCATTCTGCATTGGGATGGCGATAGCCGAGGGAAGGATCATTCCACACTGATGGCAAATGGATGGTCAAAGCCAGGCCGGTTAGAGGACAGTGTGTGTCCAGGCTGGCAAAGTGTTCCTCAGTACAATTCAGTGAGTAACTGCAAGTTCCACATTACATGTGGATCATAACAACCTAAAACAGAGCCCACAGTTCTCCAGGTACAGAGATCTGCTTAAGGCAAGAATAAAAATTTGACTCCTAGGCAGAATGTCTGTAAGCCTAAAGAACAGAAAGATTCTTTTCTCTTTCAAGACCATGTGTTTCTACAGCTTCTCTGAGGAACACTCAGCTGTTTGGCCATGTTGCCATTTTGCCTGATGAGCATTCAATGGCCTGGCAGAGCTTGTGGGCCGAGGCCAAACTCTGCTGCCTATGCTGGTGTTTTCTGTATCCTTTCTAAACTCCTTTTATGAATTCTTTTACTGTGTATGCAATAGTGCTCTGTTTTGCTCGAAAGATTCCAGGACCTTTATTTCGCTTCCCCATCCTCCTGGTGCGAGGAACGCTGGTAGTAAAGGTCACACGGCCTTTCCCCTTTAATCTCCAGTTGAATAAAATGTAGCAAAAAACAGGAGAGGTAAGGAAACAAGAAGACAGAAAGGAAAAGATGTAAAGCTGGAAAAAAACTTCCCCTAAAAATAATAAGCGTGGAAAGGAAAGAAAGAAAGAAGGCAAAAGAGAATATATGGAAAAAAGTTTAACTATAGTTGCTTTCCTATTTAAATTCTAAAATTACTCCACGACCTCATAATAGGATTAATAGGTTTCAAAGGACTAATAATCACTAGCATGATTGAATGTCTTTTAACTGGCTCTGCTTAGTCAACCTAGGAGGACTTTCTGCTCCCCTGATTGCCATATACGCGATCCCTTTCTCTGCGAGCTCTAACCTTTCTTGGGTCATTTTTCTTCATGCCTTTCTCTTTTCTTTCCTTCTCTGTACACTAAGGCTTGTCCTTTTCTCCATGCACTGAAGTATCTTTCCCTCACTTTCTGCTCCAATTCCCTTTCTCTCAGATACAGAGATATAAAGGTGCTGCCTGAGCACTTTAATAGGGTATTCCTACAAACTTCCCTATGGATAGGCAGTAGACTCCAGCATAAAGATTAAAATCTGCTAGTTCCATAACCAAATATTGCAATTTCCTCCACTGTAGTCCAGCTTTCGTCGCTGAGGTGCTGGCCTTTCATGCCACTGTTAGTCATTTACCTTTGGCAAAAATTTTAATTAGCTGGATGATGCAGTGAAATTCTACGATTACTCAAATCCTGCTGCCTCACAATTGAATATGAGGTCTCATTAAATTCTTCTTACAACGCCGGGTTTGGGAGCCTCCTTATCTTTAGCAACCAGGCATTTTTCAAAGTTGTTATTAAGTTCACTTACAATCATTGGTAAGAAATGCTAAAGTCACATTGCATACTTTATATGCAAGAAATCGTGTACTGAGCTCAGTTCTGTCTCTAAGAAAGTGTTGTACTTTTAGGCAAGCTTTGCTGATTGCACATAACCTTTCCCTCTTCTGGCATTCATTCTAGGATTCAAAGGTGTGCATATCTTAACAGGAGAAGAAGCACATATAGCCCACTATTTACTTCATGGAATTCAGCGTCAGAATCTTCTTCTTTTTCTTTCCCAACTCATCAAACTTTCAAAACCGTTTTAATTTTGTAGGTGTGGTGCTTACTAACAATAAAAAGCAATCAGATGCAGCTAAAACCTCAAGTCTTTAAGGCTTGCACTTTTTTTTTTTGTTGTTGTAATTTGTTTAATTTTTTATGGTCTTTGCAGCCTATGAACTGATATACCATTTTCTTTTTCCCAGTCTTAAGACTCCTTAAAACTAATATATCAGGTTCACTGAGATTTCCCAGGAAGCAGATAGCAAGCAGACAGTAGGTTCACAAAGTGGCAATTCACACAATTCTGTTTCAAGTGATGTGAAATTAAACCCAGGACGCTGAAGTCAACAGTTCACAGGGGCTCAAAAGTGAGCTACACAGTTGTTCACGTGAGGAAGGAGCTGTAACACCCCTCCATCCAGCTCAGGAAAACTGTCAGCCTCAAGTTGTGGAGGCTTGGAGGGTATGCAAATGACAAATGACTGCCCTGTCCAGTGCTTGTATTCTTCCTCCTGGAGCAGGCAGACTACTGAGCCAAATGAACTGTTGATCTAAACCACTACAAATCCCTTTATATTCTGAAGCTTGGCTCCTCTACACACTGGCTCCTCTACCGCTTTTGAAGTGCTTATTTGGGGATCCTCACCTGTCTTTCAACCAGTTCTCAGGTACTTTACACTGACCAAGAGGTTGGAAAGTAATTGAATTAGCTTCCTAGTGTTGATTTTACCTATAGATCTGTGTATAGATCTTAAACTGACTTTCTAAGAATATTTGTTAATAAGCAAGTTGTTTCATTGACTGACATGCCATGAGACTGTCCTAGTAACCTGGTAAACTGGTATATGTTTGAGCAACTAAAAAAGTGGAGGTAGATGTTTCTGAGAATAACTCTAATGTACATTAGATTCTTTACACCAAACTGATTTAAGACACAAATATAACCTACCTTAGAAGATGGCCTGACAATATTTGCTCCTTCATGTGTACTTGCTCTCCTTACCTTGTGTAAGTACTTTCCCATCTCTTTTTCAAAAGACCTGACAAATTTCTGAGTGAAGTTAAATAATTTCTGAGCTATTTGATAATTCTTTTATTATCTGAGCAAGCTAATAATTTGTGCAGGACCTTTAGCAAAAAAAACCAAAACCAAAAAAGTAAAATAAAAATCCCATATGTTATGCTTAAGGAGAAAAGCCTTTCTATGCCTTTCCATGATTCATTCCCATCCCAAGTCCAAACCCAAAATGACACTTTTATATAAAAGTACCAACACCATTACAAAATCAAGAGTTTTGATGCATAGAGAAATGATAAATTCTATCCCAGAAGCAGTAAAAAGACTAAAAGATCACTGATAAAAAGAAGGCTTTAAAGGCAGCACATCTTTGCCATACACCAACAAGATTTTCCCTGCTGGGTGACCTACCTCAACTAACCGTCAAAAAGAATTAGTCTCAAGGGAATGTTTTGCTTATAGATTTATAAATGTTGACAATAATCCTAAATGGATGTTAGGGGAATTGACAAATCTCAGCATTTTTCTTGATGTATGTGTGCCTGGGGGAACTTCGGAGGCCCCAGCATTCATTAAAAAGAAGCAAGCCATTGACAGCTGACAGGGAAAGACAGGTAGCATAGCTAGAAAAGTAGAAGCTATTTGTTGACAAAAAATTGTGAAGCATAACCTAATAATCTAGTATTTTCTTCCACTGTTGTTTCTAGGCTCACTCAAAGTGTATAGACCATACTGCACAGTGTGCTTAGTGTAACAATAAATCTGCTTACTCTATAAATGGCCTTATTGTCAAAGTTTGAATGCTCAGGAAAATAATGTGGGCCAGATTAAAGCTGGAATTAGTGCTTTAGTAAGGATCTTGAAGGCAGCTGAGAGATGTATTTTTGTTTTTTCTGTGTGTGCATATGTGGGGTTTTTCCGCCTGGAGGTCAAAGCACATGTTAAAACAGCATCCTCTGGAAGAAAAGAGTTCTGAGTTTCTCTCTATCTTCTTGTCCTGACAAAAGTGAAACAAGGGGAAAGATGGAAAACAAGGAAGCTCAGGAGTTTGATTCTCACTTTATGTTTGATTGTGAGCTAAATCATTGTCAGGCAATTCTACATGGAAATCTGTAACATGACCATTGACAGGGAAAGGTGCAGGATTTACCCAGGAGTCTGAAGACCAGTTCTGATTAATTTTGCTTGATAGTGTATTAATTACAACTAACTTTTCTACCTAACAGCCTTCCACTTAAATATTTGATAGCAAGTGAAAAGCAGAATAAATATTACAGTCTGAGCTGTCATTTATGTATTTCTTTTGATAGTGAAATGAATAAAAATACTGAAAAATAGAATAGCAGTTATTTCTGTCCTATAGATAAATAATACTTCCTAATGTCTTAAAAAACACCTGCATAGATGGATTGGTGGCACTCTATAATCCAGATTACTCTGAGTGCATTTGTAAATGTGTGTTTGAAACCAGCGAAAAGCTCACACAGTTATGCATAACATCCCTAGGATGGAAATGTTATCACATGACTCGTCCCCTATTTCCTGCTGCCAGAGAGCACTTAACGGCAAATTTTGCAGTATTTCATTGAATCCAATTTTAAACAAAGGTAGAAACAAGTCCTCCAGCACCCCTGGAGACCACAGGAACACATTCATTTCCTCTCTGCTACACTACTCCATGTCTTAAGCAGAGCGATTAAGTAGCAGAAGTCGTAGTAGTCATATAGACCAAGTCCCATTATAGGAAGCAGCATCCATAGAGACTGATCATACTGGTAACCTCAGCAGGCAAAATGAAGACAACGACATAATTATGTAGAGGAAGTTGAGAAAAACAAATTTGGTGAATCTGGCCAGTATCACAGAGGAAGTACATGCAAAGCTGGGAAATAACTCAGATCTCTGAGTCTCTTCTTTGACGCTTTTTCCTTATATTGCTCAGTCCTGTTTTTGTCCTTTTACTCCACCCTACATGGTATTGCTGACAAATATTAATAGAGTTTCTGTGTCCACTCCCCTTTACCAGGGTTAATGCTCTATCCACCCTGACCAGAGGCTTTCCAGCTGATATTCAATGGGGCTTTCACAGTTAATGTGCAGCTGAAGGAAACTACATATTGTGTTTCCTTATTTCCTCCCCCCACACCCCCCACCCCGAGTTTCACCTTTATCACAACCGTTTCTGTGAGGTTTTCCTGCTTTTATCTATTAACTATGTGTCAATAACTAAAAACAGTATTTGAGGAAAAGCCCTACCAAATCTTGATCATTTTTTGGTGAGGCAATAACGTGTTTTTGAATGGAGCCCCAGATGGCTGTCTTTATAGGATGCACTGTAAACTTATGTTTAATTTCCTGTCTACTACCAGCCTTAGTCCATCAGTATTGCCATTACTTTCACAGAGTTCTATATATCATAGAATATTTGTATTTAGGATTGTTTTCCCCAAGAAGTAATAGCTTCCATTTTACAGGCTGACACTCAACATACTGCAATACATATTTGTAACTTTAAACTTTTTTCTGTGTTATTTTTCTGGTTTCAGAAATGCTTTTTTTCCTTCATCAAGAGTGTACATATGGAGACTGGTTGTAACGAAATGGTCATTTGAGTAAAATCTCAAGTTCCTAATAGGTGGGTGAAATACTTTACTTCTGACACCACTGAGCTATCCATCCCTATATCCTGTTTTCAGAGTCAGAGTTCAGAGCCACCCAGGTACAATCTGGCTCAGCTGCCCATTCAGTTTAATGGAACATAATGAGTTCTCAAACTGATTCATTTTCATGAAACTCCTGACCATTGGAGGAAAATGCAGTTTTTTAAGGGAAAAAGAAGTATGTAGTGAACAGATTGATTATGCGAATATATTGGAGGATTCATAACAAGGCTTTATATTTTACCAGTTTAAACAGTTGGTAAGCTCTCACTGACTTGTATATTTTAGTTACTGCATCTGACAGATTTCGTTCCTGAGAATTTTCCTTCTTCTACAAGACGATACTTTATCTAATCCTTTGAAATTGAAGATAGCCATGCAGGCATACTTCATCACTTATAGAGGACAAGAGTTATCTCCATTTGAAAATGCCTTTAAAATTGGTGGAATGAATCATCTGAGGTGTTTGCCAGCCCCCACTGACTGTAGTGGGCTTGACCATTTCCTTCTCCATCAGAAGCCATAACCAGCTACAACAGTGTGAAGATGTCTCCCACCAAATTAAGTATTTGCTCTTGTTCTTAAGCAAAACATTTTTTCATTGCACCAAACTTTTTAGCTTTGATGCTATTTTGATTTGCAATCAAAACAGAGGATAGCTGACAGTCACTGGGGTCCAGCCACTGAAGATCAATGTGAGTAACTTCCTCGCTCCCACAAAATTAATGGCAGATTCTGTGTAGCTAAATGACATAAGATATCATCTTCATTATGAGTGTAACTCATTATGAGTGGTCTAACACAGAGATCTTTGTGTCTTTTCAAGCCTCACATGGGCCAATAGGGCAGGACTTCACTTGGAGTGAAGAGGTGTCAGAATATCTGTGTTGGAACCAGGCAGCACCTGTGTATGAAGCAGTGAAACTGGAGCAGCCCCCAAACCCCATGTATTTGGGATCTTAGAGGAAGCCTTTTGCCTCTGCTTTGACTGCCAGGAAAACTTGGACTCTTGAACATAGAGTCCCATATTTAAAATAAAAAAGGTAGTCAGTGACAGAAGTAGTTTTTCTGAGGAGAGCAGCACATTACAGAGAACAACCATTTGCAGCTCAGTGATCCAGCTTTGAATTCCTTTCTCTCATTTCCTACTCATGATGTGCTGGCAACTCTTTCTGCTCCAGGACTGTATATTTTTCTTCCTTTCACACTACCTCTGAAGTCTCTCAAAATGTGCTGGGAAATGAGCAGCAACTGCCTCCCACCAGCTGCCTCAGGGCAGCTCCCACCATGCCCTGCCCTGGAGATGCAGGGCACCCCAGGCCAGGGGTGAGGAATGAATGCATGCCAGGAGATTTCCTGGTGATTACCAAAAGTGAGTGATGGAAATTAGGAAACACTACAAAAGACTGCAGGAAACAGATATCATTATCTTTCCTCCTTTCTCACAGCAACAGTTACCTGGGGCACACCAGACATTTTACTTCATGCAGCAGCTAATTATCAGAGCCCAGTGGTACAAATTTCAGTGTTCCTGATACTGACAGCAGCTGCAGCTTTTGCAAAGATCAGTCCTGGCTTGTGTTTTTTCCACCCACTATCTCTCTTCAAGACTTGGTTTGTAGTTCAGGTTATATCACTTCAAAGAGTTTGACTTTCCCCTCTGTCATCCAGCTGCAACACACTGAAGCAAAGGCAATGGATTCACATTGAAGTGGAAGAGAAATCAGTTCAGAGATTTGAACGCTCAAAGGAAATAGTTTTTCCTTCTTAGAATATCATTCCCTATCTATTGCTGAAGGATGCTGCCTGGAAGCACAGATGATCCATTTCTTCTACATACATAAAAGCAGAATTTAGAAGATGCCTAAGAGATGCTTTTTTACATGTT
Organism: Grallaria varia; assembly: GCA_013396735.1. Taxonomy (NCBI): domain Eukaryota; kingdom Metazoa; phylum Chordata; class Aves; order Passeriformes; family Formicariidae; genus Grallaria; species Grallaria varia. Next base: position 751,688 of record VWZG01013123.1, read on the forward strand.
CAGCAGAATTATCCTCAGGTGAACATATTAGGTATCTGTTTCTACTGAAAACTAAAGACAGCAGCATTAGTGTTTTGGATTTTACCTTATTCTAACACTACACTAACAGAAACAGTGCTACAAATTCCCAAATTCTGGGAGTCACATGGTGAACAATTTGCATGAAAGTTTGAAGAAGTAACACCGTCTGCAGAAAAAGGATGATGGAGACATCACACAAACACCTTGTGGGAGAGCAGGGAGGATGAATGCTGCAGTCTCACTGTCTATAGCATCCTAAATACAGAATTTTATTTAAATAAACTTTTTTTTTTACCATTACTTTTTTCATTATATATCATCATCATGGCTCGGCTTCACGAACGAAGATTTGGGAAGGGCTCTACCCACGCTTGCTGCAAGCGCGCTGATGGCTAAAGAGGCCGATGCGAGATGGGCAAGTCCGGTTGCAAAAGGCACAGCAGAAAGTCTCCATAGGGGGTGTTGGTGAGGCACGGTTCTTTCTGTGTTGTCTTTTCTCCTCCAGACTGATTCTGCGTGCATTCTCAAAGGAATCAGCAGCGTTATGGATGGTGTGTCTCCACACCTCCCGATTGGAGGCCAGAGTGGACCATTGATGGTAGTCAATATGGCCAAGGCTGAGGTACTGTTTTAGAGAGTCCTTGTATCTCCTCTTTGGGGCTCCTCTCTTGCGGCAGCCGGTGGCAAGTTCACCATAGAGCACGATCTTAGGGAGGCGGTGATCCTCCATCCTGGAGACGTGCCCTGCCCAGCGCAGCTGCGTTCTCAGCAGCATGGCCTCAATACTGGTGACTGCTGCCTGTTCAAGGACAGACACATTGGTCACGTAATCAGACCAGTGGATGTTCAGGATAGTGCGGAGGCAGCGCTGATGGAAGCATTCGAGGAGACGCAGATGGCGGCGGTAGATGACCCACGATTTCATTATATAACCCAGCATATAAATGACACAACTACATGAGACTTCCCAATATCTCCTGCTGAGCTGCTGAAATCTGCCAATACCCTCCTGAATGCTCTGACAGAAGAGTGAAACTTTCCTTAGTGTGCAATTCCTGCACACAGAAATAGGAATATTGATGTGCATCTAACACAGAGGCTCCTGAACTGCTGCCTGTGGGCTGGTGGTGATCCACAGCATCACCTCTGACCTGCAGACACGACACGTGTGTGGTGTTTCAGCTGAATGCTAAAGGTGCACCTTGATTTGTGCCGATGGCTGACATTGGTTCGGAGTCCTAACAATTTGGGAATAAATATTTGAGAGCTGCCACTGATCAGCTGTGAGCAAGATGCTTCACCTCTCTGGGCCTTTGTTTCCCTTCCAGCACCATCTGTTTTGCTTAATTAAAGCAAAAGCTCTCCTCTGTAAAGACCTGCCCTTCAGAGGCATTTGTGAAATGCTTTTCGCAGTGCACCTCTGAATTCATTCGGGACACAAAGCTGCCAAGCTAACATTGATTACTACTATTAACAATATCTGTTTTAACTTGTCAGCTATGACAGCAGCATTACTAACAACATAGGAAACTAGAAACCTAAGAAGCAAAAAGCCAACAAAAATTTAACATGAAAAAGGACTCTGTGTGCTGTTTGGGGTATTGTCCTTTCAATCATATTTCAAAAATATGAAAAGAATCCTTGCCTCCAAATGTGTACACTAAACTATCATGATCTTCTGTGGAGTGTAGCAACCTCTGGGTGTGTAGGATCCTTCAAAGCAATTTGCTTCTCAAAGCACCATTTTTCCTACAGTCATTTGCATGCTGTTTTGGAGCCTTGTTTTTCATGGATTTTTCAAAATGCTAATTTTTGCCTACTCTGCTATAATCTGCTTAGAGTTTGGGTGGGATTTTACACAAGGGAAGCAAGGGATATACAAGGGATAGTATCAGGAAGAAATCGAAGGCAAAGGCTGTTGCCTAGTTTTAGCTGCGGAAATAAAGCTGTTTCAACGCAACCCTAATTACAGTTTTGTGGTGCTTTGTCGAGCCCTGCTGATAAGTTTCACTGGTAAACAGCTCTTTATTGTTCTTTCACATTCAGTCACCATGGAAACTAGCATTTTAGGGTTTGATCCTGAGAGATGCCAAGCACCTGCTTCTGTGGCAGTGTCTATGGGAGAGGAGGGTTTGAGACATCTTATAAGATCAGTCCTTTCAATGACAACAGATTTACTACAGGAAAGATAAAGAAGGATATGAAGAAGGGGAAAAAAAAAAAAGCTTTTGAAGTGCTTATTTGGAAGGAATTGTGAAAAAAAAAAAAAAATCACAGGTAAAACCTGGCCCCAGTTATACCTTGCAAACATGCACAGTATCTGACACTGCTGCTCATGGGTGTAGTGCAATGCACAACGAAACAACATAAAACCCATCTCACTGAAACAAAACAAAACTAAAAAACCAAACCAAACAAAAAACAATTTTAAAAAAGCTTAAGGAGCCTAAGGATCTAACTCTGAAGGAAATCCAAGTCAGAAACAGAGCCCCAGTGTCACTAACAAAATGTCGGGAAGATGAATTTCCTTTCATTCACTGCCAAATCCTTCATTGCCTTCTTATTGTAAAAAAAAAGATATTGCCTGGGAGGTCAAACCCAGGTGATAAACAGCTGAGCAAATTTTCTATTTTATCTTCTGAGTAATCCCTGAGGGACTCTCTTTTGTCTTTCGTGCTTGTGTTGACCTCAAGCTGTTGGTCAGAGCCTAGAGGAATCACTCAGTTTAGCAAAGAGAAGTTTGTTTGGTTTGATTTGGTTTGGGTTTTTTTTTTGGTTTTTTTTTTTTTTTCTGTACAGCTCCATTTCCTCTGACTTTATCTTGCTGTCTCAGTAGGAAGATGGAAGGTTTGTGTCAGCAGACAGCAGATAGTTTGGATGCAAGCAGGTGTGAACGCACCGATTGCTTCCTCGTCTGCTGCTGCCCGAGCACGTCGGACCTCGGCAGAGAATCCCCTTCGTGCCCTCTGGTCCCCCACCAGCTGCGCTCTCCCCGTGCCCCCTGTGCCACCGCCTTCACTACCGAGGCTGCAGCGGTCGGCTGCTGTCGGTCCGCCCGGCGCGGCCCGGCTGCCGTGGGCAGCATCGCTAACCGGGGGAACGTCATCGGCTTCAGGGGAACGCTTTTGTTTTCTCTGCTTCAATACACTGGCCCGGGGTCATGCCGTGTAAACGCAGACCCCCGTCTGCGGGGCACCGCCACCTTCATCTGCCTTAGCCTGGTAGGAGCGAGGCAGCGCTTCTGTCGTTGACATCTTAAGAGGGGTGAATCACCTTCTAGGCATTTTCATTTCATGTTAAATAAAATGAAAGCATGCTATGTCTCTATTTGCAAGTTAGGCACCTTAATGAGTGGCCCAGCTATTCAGAATGGGGAAGTCGGCCGCATCCGTACATGCACAGCACCGCAGAGTTAGGCAGTTTGTCTTCAATTAGCCTTCAGACTGAAAAAAAAATAGTCAGATCATGTGCCTAAAAGAAGTAGTTGCTTATAAGCATATTTATTGTTCACGTCTGCAAATATGCACAAGAGAAGAAATTAGGTCTTCAGATGACATTTTGCGGGCATCGTAACTTCAATCTTGGTATTGCTATTAGTGGTAAGGTTATGATGAGGTTCAAGTTTTTTATTACTTGGACTTTAATAGATTTTTCTCAGGACAGTAAAGTGGGGGTTTTTTGTTTTTAATTTCTTGTGGCTTACACAGCCCAGGTGTAACAACAACTGAAAACAAAATAAAGATTAAGCAACAGCAAAACTGAAATAAAACCATATGGGTCACATACAAATCATGGGATATGGTTTAGGGTGGACTTGGCAGTGTTAGATTAGCAGCTGGACTCAATTTTAAAGGTTTTTTCCAACATAAATGATTCTATAATTCCTTCTGATCTGTGCCTACCAGCAATGAATATTAGAAAGTATGTCACCCTTAAAAATGAGTGCTTCCAGGTAAAGAAGTCACACAGGCACCTACTAGTGTATACAGCAAAGAATATGTGATGGAATATCTATAGTCATCCAGGGTTACCATTAGGGGACTGAGTTAAGGGTCTTTGGAATATATGGAAAGAACGGCTTAATGAACTTTAGATCAGGAAAATTTCACAGGAAATTAGCTGGCAAAAAGTAATGATCTCAAGTGGATTCCCTTTTCTGTCATCTACCTAACAGTAAAGTAATAGCTGTCATTGTTTAAACAGTGTCTGTAAAGTGCAACCCTGAAAGAGATGAAAACCTGTGGTAAAGATGAAGGTGGAATTAGTTACAGTTTAGGGTAGGAAGGGCAGGCAGGTAACAAAAACCCTTTGTTATTTTACCTGTCACTAGCTTGCAGGTGAGCTGCTGATGGTCAGGTTCTCTCTTCATTAAGTCTGTCATAGACTGAGGTATTCATGTGTTGTGATGTGTCAACTCCATGACTGGAAAAGTGAGATATACAATGTACGTAGGGAAAAATTGCCTATTCGACTGTTACTATTACATACAAAAAATCTACAACTTAACTTTTGGCTCATCTTCAGGTAAAGAAATCCTTCTGCACAGAGCAGGATCGCCTACATTATTAATCCTCATGGAGTAGTGCAGCTCTGCCACAGAGTGTGCCACCAGATACATCAATTCAGCTGCAGCACTGTTCTAGGGAGAGAGAGATAGGGCTTCATCCATCTACACAGAAGACAATCACCCCCGGCTCCCTCTCTACCAATAAAGAGAAATTGGCACTTCTAAGGTCCAATCCATCTGCTTCTTAAGTAGACATCTGAAATAGGTCTGAGGAATGCCCAGAAGTGCCCATTTGATTCAAAGAGGAGCCTAGAATATGCAGAAATTTATGCACTAAAGTTAGGTGAAATGATTTTTACCCTGAATGTCTAGTCAAGACAACTCTACAGTTTAGAACTAAAATTTTCCTTGTATTTTGAATTTGTGCAGTATCTAGTAGATCTTAGCTCAAGACTTAACCCAGGACTGGTGCTTCAGCTCACTTGAGCAAAACAGTACTTGAAATTCAATGCTGTTGCTAATCCAGTGGGTTCAGGTGGACTTTTGCCTTAGTGCAGTTACACTGAGACAATTTGGTAAACAGGTATAGTCAGTCAGTAATACCCTTTTGTTCTCCCAGATAAACTCTTTTTCAGTCACAACTGGTCTTGCTTTCTCCCTTCGTGAATGTTACTGACCTGCAAACATTCCCTCTAGAAGGTTGCAGCAGCAATCACTATATCTACCTCTATTTAGGATATTACTTTTACTGTGTGTCCAGGCCACAGGCACAGGTAAATGAAGCTACCAGGACTATACCCAAAGGATATAAAGAAAAAGGAGTTGTAACGCAGTGAATATCAGATCATTTAAATGTAGTAAGATAAGGCCAAAGGTTCACAGTTGTGAGAGTTGCTCAGATTCTTGTGAAGTTATTTCATGCTGCTTACTTACAATTTTCTTTTGGATCCACTTCCCCCTCCCAGCTGCCTGTGGTCTTAGACAAGGCAGAATCATCATGTCAGCAGTGTATATGTGAGCTTGTGTGTGAAAATCTCTTTTTCTCCCACTTTCTCTCTAAATATGTGTTTATGCCTGGCTATACATCTGTGTCTGTGTGTCCAGCGCGTGTGTGTAGGACCCAGTTTGCTGGTTATAACAAGTAAATGGCCAGCATTTCCACCGACACCCAGTAGTTAGCAGAGCTAATACTGAACCTTTTGGCAACTTTCATGATCAAACTGTAGCAGTAGATTTAGTTCTAAGAAGTACCTCATCTTTACTCTGTGTAAATTAAACACCAGCTGGATGTGTGAGATACTGAGTGACATCCCCTTCTTCGAGAATATGACCCAGCACTTGGAGAGGGAAAGGAAGATTAAAAGGAAAGGAGACAGAGCTGTCATGCTGCTCTGGACATGGGGGGAACCTCACACAGCAGGTTGCAATCTGAACTGTCCCATTTCATTATGCCACTGAGACAGACTCCTGAAGTGCATTAAGGTTTTAAAATCATTTAGGAAATATGAAGATACATTGTTATTAAATAATTTCATTACACTTCAAAAACAATTTTCTGATGTCCATTTTTTAACATAATAAAGATTGTCTTTCACCAGTGGAGACTGGCAAGTGTATATAGACTGAGTTTCTGTAATAATATGATTAGTATGGAAATAGACTGTAAATAATACTTAGGATGATCTTTTATGCAGCCACATCAAGGAATCACACAAAAGCTTGCTCAGACTGACTTCCATGGCATACAGAAAACAGGCAAAAATTTATCCATGGAGGATTTTGCTGTATGTAAGATCAGTTTGAAGTTATTCCTACAGAAGATTTATTCATAGTATACTTCCAATTTATTTGGTTAATTTTTGTTCAAATAAAGTGAAAACCTTGAAGACATGCATGGAAATAAATGTTTATCAGATAATATTATCTGACTAGTGTCATACAATCTTCACTTTGTAGGAAAAAAAATTATATATATGGCAAAATCAGTGTGAGTCATATCCACTTTCACACAACACTGTTAAAGAGCATGAAATCTTGACCAAGAATTCTTAATTCAAAAACCTACCTAGGGAAATTTCTTTCTGATTTCAAAAGCAGGAACTGAAAAGGGAAAGAGAGCTTTTCTTACTTTGCCTTGAAAGTTGGGATTAATTACTTTAAAATTATTTTAAAAAATAGTCCAGTAATAGATGACTAATTAGATTTTTCATTAGATTTATTTACTTTTATAGCAAAAAACATATCCTGTTGATGCAAAACAGAATTAATTCTCTGCAGTGCACGTATTTTTATTTTTTTCTTAAAATACATATGTACCTTTTTTAATTCCTTATCACTGAGCTTCATTTATCTACATATCTTTTTTATGAGTTAGATATAAACTGAAAATGTTTTTAGATGTGAAGATAAGTCAGAAGCCTCAACATATACTATATAATGGTTGATGGAAAATATAGAAGTGTCATTGGAACTTCATTTGCATTTGCACTTAGAAACTTTGAGGAAAAGCTACTGGAAAAGGGAAGCCCTTAAGGAATTATGTACGCCCATCACCTCATGTTTCCAAGATACTGTAGAATATGAAAGATCTGTATTTAGACCACCTTATGGCTAGATGTATTTTGAATTTCAAACTGTTGGAACTTTGTCAATGTTTCCCTCTATCAAAAGTGGTTTAGAAGAATTAAAAGCTGGGCCCCTGTAGGGGAGCCACATGTGTGGTGAATTCCTATGAATTACACACAGTCATTTTTATTTAGGAACAAAGAAACAGACTTTCAAGAACTTCAATGATAATAATAAGCCGAATTTATCTTGCCATTGTCTTCTTTCTCTTCTGTGTGCAGCAGATATTTACAAGACTAAACCAAACTCATTAAGGTTTTCTTTGGACTGCGCTTGACACATCCTTGAGACATGTGATGCAACCTTCTGGAAGCCAAATTTCAAGGCTGTGGTGTGGTGGTATGGAGGTGTCAACACTGAATGAGCACTGCCAGAAGTCTTTTCAAGGCCAAAGTCTTCATGCTGGAGGTCTGTCCACCAGGGATAGCTTACTCTTAACTGTCTTTAACCAATATCCTAAACTCTAAATAAAAAATTAGTAATAATCTTATTTCATTTCTATTCTTCACATAAAAAAATTTAGGAAGAAAGAAAAACAAGCCGCTATGTTGGGAGGAAAAATTAACAGCTGCATAAAGAAACTCTAGGAAAATAGATTTTTGAAAGGATTTGGGTTTATTATTTTTAAAGCATATTGTTGTATCTACCGAGTAAAATTTAAAAAAAAAATCAAAAAACCCTGTTAATTGCATTAACTAGGGGATGCTATTACTGAAAGGAAAACACAAGAAGTACATTACACATAGATCTTATTTTATCAGTAATGGCATTCCAATTAGGAACTGTCATATCCAAACAAATCCAGAAACAAAGGAAAACAGTAATACTACCCCAAAACTTGCATGGCTGCAGCGGTATTGCTATGGAAGTGCCTCACACTGAAGCTGATTTTTATTCCTGCATATGGGATATTCATAGTTTAAATAAATTAATATCATTGTAGTTGGATTTGCTTTTGGTAGAGGGCTATATTCTGTATCAACTTACCCAGCTCAGTTATTTTGTTTTGTTTTGGTGTTTGTTTGTTTGTTTGTTTGTTTGGTTGGTTGGTTGGTTGGTTGGTTGGTTGGTTGGTTGGTTGGTTGGGTTTTTGTGCAGACAAAGGTTAGGAATATGTGGAGAAAAACAAAAACAGAAAAGTAACTGAAAAAGCCACTTTAAGTTGATAGGATTGTTTTTGCAGTCTCCAGAGTGTATGGATTTAGATACTGTGGTTTGGAAACTAATACCTGGGTAGAATTTCTCTTGGAGACTAGTGAACTGCTACATGAACAATTTTCATCCAAGCATTTTCGGATTATCCAAGTAGGGACTGTCTTCTGCAGAAACTCTTCTCAACATGTTAATTATGAGATTTTCAGAGTCGATAAAGGTCCCAGTTCTTTGACTTTACCTCTGCAGTGGTCTTTGGTCTTTGTTATAACTTAGCTGTTTTGCATAGAATGTAACTTTGATATTAACTACCTTTTGGTGGACCTTATATCTCTTCTTTGACCACTGAGGATTTTAAGGAAGGTGAGGTGAGTCCAGTCCCTTGTGTGATTACAGAGAAGACATTTTTTTCATCTATTTTTCCTTTTTCTTCCGCATTCCATTTTAATATTGCAGCAAACACTTGCTGTATTACAATCAGTTGCGAAGCTGTAAAATAAGTATTAAAATAAATGATGCATATATTTTCTAAACTTCAGAATAAAACCTGTCACTGAAAGGTGGAGAGATACACTCCTGACAGTAGGGAAAATTGAAAAATAAAAAGCAAAGATAGATATTATGCGCAGGCAAAAATATTGTGCCGCCAGAAAGATTTTTGACAGAAAGAAGGAACAAAGCATCTTCTCTGCTTATCTCAAAAGGATTTTAATATTTTTTGGTTTGGTATAAATAGGAACAGAAGAGTTTATGGTATTTTTTTTTAAAGATTCTGCCAGAGATTTGAGCTTAGAGAGTCATATAACATCATACATCAATCATAGTCATCATTTCTCGTTGAAGACCTCAGAGTCCTGGAGATCTGTTACCAATCAATACCAAACCAACCGGCACAATACCCTGGAGGAAGCCACTGTTACACCCCTCCTTTTGGCCAAAAACTAATGATGGTGAAGGTGTCATTTGTTTCACCAGGCTGAAATGGCAGGGTGGAAGATTCACAGTGTACTACAAGTCCCACACTCTTTGCTGTTAACAGGAGAACACTCCAGAAGGAAGTCAGCTGCATGACGCTGTAATAGAATTTTCAGCTTTGTCTGATTGCATTACAAACACCACACATATTGAAACACTCTGGCAGCTTCCTAGCTCTCACAGGGAGGAACCTGAACCTTTTGACCTTAAACATCTTATTAAAGCCTATGCTGGACTGTGTCTCTGCAAGGGAAAAAACAAGAAACTACTGGACTTTTTTCCTCTATAATTCATTCAAGTAAGCCCTTGCTGAGTAGAGGACCTTGGCTTTGATGTTAAAGTCTCCTAATTGGAAGGAAGTGAAGTGTTAGCCTGTCAGGTTATTAGTCTCCCATCAAATACTTTAAGAGGTATCAGAACACTGAAGTTCTCACACTAGTGCAAAGAGAGCATGGAGTGGCCTGGTTTTTGTTAAAATGTTTAAACTTTGTATCTGTCTGACAACTTCCCCCAAAATTTAATATACATGCGATTGTTCCTTGATATTTCTTCCCTTTTATCTCTACCTTTTCCCTCTCACAGCCTCCATCTTTTCATTGCCTACAGCACATCAGCTCCTATTAGCAGGAATGTGGGGGATAACTGGTGTAAGCTATAAAGTCTTGGGTTTCCTGTTACAGCCCTGATGCAAACCCAGGCATTTCGTGTCAAGTGTGATCTACCTCTCTGCTGTTTGATTGTGGTACAACCTACTTCTGTGGTGGTTTTCCTCACAGGAAAGTAATGTTAAAATCCCAATCATTTCTGAAGCACATTTTTGCTCTAAAACTTCAACACAGGTCTAGGCTTTGTTATGCGTTTAATTTGTAGTATTTACTTACATTAAATTAACTTGAATCTAGTTATATGCTCTCCTAATTACTGGTGTTTTCCTGCATTAGAGATTGGGTACCCAAACAGAAGAATGGGGTGTTTCTTTCTTGGGTAAATCGAACTAGTCCAAGATGAGAGTTGAATGGAGTCAAAGTCTTACAGGGATCTGACTAAAATCCTTCCAGGATCATTCAAAATTGAATTCTGTGTAATTTCTATTCTTTAAGTTGACAGTAGTATCCGAAATGCCACAGTGAAGGAAATCTGTGAAATGGTATAAAATAACTACCTGAAAGGAAATTACTGAATTGCTAATGCATATCCTTTGGAGTTATGAAGGCAGTTATGTAGTCACATCTGCTCTGTTTCTTAGTTTACAATATGAGCCTAAAGAAATTCTGTACTGCCAGTGTAAATGTTTCCGTTCTACAAAGTTTTCTGCCTTTTTCTGAATGAGAATCAAAGTGTAATTTGGTTTACTGTCATTAGTTTTCTTCTCCCTTGACATTGGATATTAATATAGTTTGGCCTTTCCCCAGAGTAGGAGCATGAAAACAAAATGCTGTTTTATTCATACAGCTATTTTTTTCAAACACATTAGTTTTGTGTTCAAGTAAGCAACAAGAAACATTTACAAGTCACTGCCTGTGGTATTTTGGAAGTGGAGAGCATATACCAGGTTCCCAGCTGTGCTCAAATACCACTCATATCCCTGCACAGGAATTATATCTCCCATGTTTGTATCATTAGCAAATGTCACTGGAGTAACATAGGTAATTGTGGAAAAGATCAGTTAAACGAGAGTTAAGAGTGATCCACAGAGAACTTCACAATCTTTCTCTAATAATCATTCATTCCCATTTCAGGACACTTTCATCCTGTACGTTTCTTTGGCTACTTTGTTCTGCATTTTGTGCGTACCTTATGTGCCATCCTCTCCAGTTCAGCTCATAGCCATCACATTTTTCAATACTGAATGCCTTAGTGAAGTCCAGACAACTTATACTTGCACATTTCATTTATGTCAAATAATAGTCTTTTATCAGAAAAACAAAACAGATTACTGATATGGCTATGGAGAACAGATCTGAAATTTTATTTATACTTTTATATATACTTATTTTTCCCTCTTTCAAAATTGAAACCTGGGCCAAAATCTTAATGGTTATAACCAATATAACTCTGTAATACATTTTCTCAGGAGGCGTTATTAATGACTAAATACTAAAGAAATGGATTATAATTTCCCTGCACTGTCCTGAATTGTCCACTACCTCATTCCAGCTTGGATTTCCTTGTTTTTGATTTTCTCCAGCCTGCCACACTGCCAAATAACGACCATGATTGTGTATATCATTTACAGAAACTATGGCTTTATAATCCCTGGAATACATAACCCTTAGCACAAGCTACTTCATCTGGATATGTGCTGACTTAGAGCAGCTGAGAACCTCTCCCTTGTGCTCAAATTTACTGCCCATCTGGAGGACACTGAAGCTAGAGTTTATATAGGGCTGGGTCATAACTTACGCCACATTAAAGAAGAGATCAGAACAGGCATATATAGAATTCCTTTCAAGCTGTATTTGCCATTAAACTGAAAATAGCTCCAATTTCCAACATTATGGTAAATCTCAAGTGGAGCCAACTCTGAGAAGGTTGGTGAGCAGGCTATGAGATACATCAGTGCTTAGTCACTGCGAGCTTGTCCTCCTTGTAAGCAGAAAGTGTGAGTGTGGATATGCATGACCGGCATACCTATGTTGGCTTAATCTCAGCCATCTGGATAAAAATCACATTATGAGAGCCTGAACTCAGCGTGATTTCAGCATGAGCTTTGCAGCCTTATTGACTGGTGTTGCTGCCTGCTGGAGGCAATGTGCTCCAGGTGGCAACTCTTCGGTTTGGCCCCTTGTTGCTGACAACGAGGATGAAAGCCAGGTCAATCCCACCTCTCACTGCAGCAAGGCTGCATCTGGCTCACACGCAGGCAGCCCGGGCAGCACTGGGAGCTGGGACATGCACACAACGAGCACTGAGTCTCCTGTACAGCTGCCTACGACACCCAGCGTGTCCTTCCTGAGAGGGAAGAGGTGTTACAAAGCCTTCCTCCTTGGCTTCCTTTGTGTTTGTTTTTGTGGTTTAGTAGTAAACACACAGCTTGTCCAATTGCCAAACCAGAAAAAAAAGGGCCACACAGCTTTTGAAAGAAAACCTTACCAGAAAGTAATAAGAGGAAAGTAATTTTGTCTGAAACTTCCCAGAAATAACCAGTCTGAAGAGGAAACACAGCACGGAGCATTAAACAAAGGATTAGTTTGGGAATTATGTGAGGCCTGATAATAGCTTCTTGTAGCGCAGAGTCTGACAATTGTAATAAAGGCAGTGACATCAGTTCTGCCCACAATTTACTATTATTGAAAATAAAACGCATGACTTTCAATCGGATTAGCTGTATAGTGTATAAAAAATGCATTCCATAATTATAATTTTTATGACTTATAGAATGTTGTGTGCTACTGCCAAAATCTGCTTTTCATCACTGCTGCTTCTGCAGTGATGTCAGTGACATCAGAGTGCAGAATATGGGCAATATTCACTTGAATCTTGAGATTTTGATAGTGCATGAAAAACTGCTCATCTGCTGGTCTGGAAACCTTTGTCCTGAAATTCACTGGTCCTTCACTGTGTCGTTCAGATTCCTAAAACTGTCCGATCAGTAAACTCCTATATGGTTTCTACTTTTATCCCCTCTCCCTTCCATTTTCTTGTAAATTAAATATTCTAAAGGATGTTTATGTGTTGGTTTGATGTTTACTCAGTTAAATGGAATTAAACAGAATCAATTTCTCTTGGTCCAGAGTATAGGATTCCCATAAAGCTTCCCCTCACTCTAACCATCTACTTGAAAGCAGAAAGTTGCTGCTGTGAGCTGTCATTTCCTACATACTTTCTCCAAAGACAACCATGATTGGCTTTCTAAGGAACAATGTTTGCTTAGCTAATGAATAAAGCTTGCTCTAGATCTACTGCAATTTTAGTATCAGCTTCTCTGTATTTGGTACCACAGGATAATTGACCATTTATTCAATGGAGCATCAGAAAATGCTTGTCCACAGTAATAATTGGAGGGAACACAAAAGAATTTTAAGTGCTACAGTCTAACAACTACATTACTTCATTACAAGGGTAATTTTTTGGTCTCAGTTTATACATGTCATGCTGATCCAACTCCTCTCTTAGCATTATGCTGGCAGTGCTTCATATTTAAAAGTACTATGCAGACATTAACTAATCAATCAGTTTTCTTATTATAATATTTTATCCTGTTCAGTGGTGTCAGGTTTGCTATATTATAAACTACTATAAATGCCAATCAGAAGATGTGAAGTGCCTCTTTTGATGTTTAATGCCCTTCATTTACTTAAATTATGACTGAACTGAATGTTCTTGCAGCCATGGTTACATTCCTGTCCTCATGTTTTCAGAAACACTGGATTTTTTTCTCAAATATAATTTTGTAACAGCATTCTGTGGCATTGCAAAGAATAAAAAAAAGTAAAACCTGATCTGTTTGTACAGTAAGCCTTAAGAAAATAATCATTTACCACACATAGAATACAACAGTCTATTTCAGTTGAAAGGGACCTACAGTAATGATTCAACTGACTGACCACTTTTGGGTTGACCAAAAATTAAAGCATGTTGTTAAGGGTATTATCCAAATGCCTCAAACACTGACAGCCTTGGGACGCTGACTACTTCTCCAGGAAACCTTACCACCCTCTCGGTAAAGAAATGCTTCCTAATGTCCAGTTTAAAGCTCCCCTGGTGCAGCTTTGAACCATTCCCATGTGTCATGCCACTGGATCCCAGGGAGAAGATCTCAGCACTTCCCTCTCCACTTGCCCTCCTCAGGAAGCTGCTGGAGCAATGAGGTCGTCTCTCAGCCTCCTCTCCTCCAGACTAGACAAATCCAGAATCCCCGGCTGCTCCTCACAAGATATTCCTTCCACCCTTTTCACCAGCTTTGTTGCCTCCTTTGGATACATTCAAGAAGATCCATTTTAAATTGCCAGGCTTAGAAATGCATTCAGCGTTTCAGGTGAGGCTGCACCAACCCTAAACATAGCAGAGTAATCAGCTCTTTTGACCAGCTGGTTATGCTGTGCCTGCTGCCCCCCCAGATGCAGTTTGCCCTCCTGGCTGTCAGGGCACGTACTGAGCCTGCTGCCAACCAGCATGCCCAGATCCCTGCCTACCTTTGCAATATTCCCCGTATGGAGACTAGGAAATTTGACCCCTGTGACAGTAAATACCTGCTGATTCTTCTGTGTCCCACTCTGAGAGTTGGAAAAATTATTTCCCCAATTCTGCCCACACAGAAGTTGGCCAAAGGCACAAATATCAAACCAAACTGAGAAACTTGCCTTATGTGATTTTCCTTAGTGCTTCAGACACAAACCCCTATTTTAACCCCATATATATGGCTTATCTCTTTAGGTAGTGTAAATAACACTGCTAGTTTACATGAACTTATGAAGTATCTGGCCAGAAAATCTTCCCTTGAGACTCCTGCAAAATCAGTGGGAACTCCTGTGTTCAGGACAGATTTTAATGACTGTCTCATAAATGCTGACAGAATAATAGATATCTTTTGCTCAAGTCACCTGAGAGATGAGCAACACAAAATACTTTCCTTCTAGTTCAGTTTAGGAAGTGAAGGGAGAGCATTATCCAGTTTGGTGGTTTAAAGACAGAGAAGGCTTTCATTCCAGTCTCCCTTCTAAACATACTGAACTCCATGAATGGGCTGTGTGGCAGCAGTGGCACGTGACAGTGACCTGGACATGGGATGTACACATCGGATCATTCAGGAGATGCAAAGTTCTATGAGAGTTCTCTCTTCATTACTATTAATCACTTTTAGAATTTTTACTCTCAGAACAACTCTTATAAAAAGTGCAAGAAAGCAGGTGGAACAATGAAAGCAAATATTAAAAAGCAATGCTCTTTAAAGACATTGCTCTAAACTACTTGAGCCTGTGAATAAATCAGCTTAACTGCACACCACGCCACATTCTTGAGACTATTTAATCTTGCTTTGGTAACACACTATAATTGTTATAATCTTCCTGTATTCTGTTAATCATTTACTTAGTTGTTAATAACATATTATACTCCAGATGTTAGGAATGTGACCAGTTTACTGAAGTTTCTAATAAACATTATTTGCTGTGCTGCTCCTTTTAGTGATTATGGTATAAAGAACTGTATGGAGCTTTGTAGTTAAGACACACCTTAGGTAGACAGCTAACTAGATAGGCACATCTGAAGTTTAGCTGTGGCCCAGACCCCTAGCTGGTTTGAATGGAGATAGCACTGGAACAATTCCTTCTCAAATCCATGAAAGAATCTGTCTCCAGGCATGTGGATTGCGGCCAAAACAGTTTCTGCCAGCAAAGTCAACACTTATTGTCCAGCGATCTCAAAGAGAGTGGATTTTTAAAATATTTTCATAAGTTTTCTCAAAACTGCCTCAAAAAAGGAATGTTTGGTGGCCACTCTAAGAGCTGTTATAAAAATGTATTTCAAAAATAAGGCAAATAATAAAAGGACTATGTTCCACATTTTTGAGGACTTGCATTTCTATGTTTGAAACATTTTTTTACAGAGTAATGACGTGATGACATAGCACACTGTTACTGTCTGTAACAGCTACTTGGTAAGTCTCCACCTATCTGTTTCATGAATATATGTAATTCAGTGAAGCTGTGCTCAAAAACTACTGAGACCATCCATGTCCTCTACTGAGGATATTCTTAAAGAAGAAAATCTCGCAGTGCAGGACTAGCCATCCCCATGTGCTGAAAGAGAAGCCAATGGAGAAGAAGACTGGCCTGGCTGAACAGCAAAAGACGAGCAGAGAGCTTTGGCTGGAACCCAGGGAAAAAAACTAGACCTTTGAAAGAAAGGGCAGACAACTTGGGAGGACTACAAGGATGTAGTGATGTTATGCATGAAGAAAATTAAAACATCAAAGCTCAGCTGTAACTTAACCTGACTACTGCCATAAAGGACAATAAAATGTTTCTATAAATGCATTAACAACAAAAGGAGGGCTGAGGAGAATCTCTATCTTTTATTGGATGGAAAGGGGAAACATGGTGAGAAAAGATGAGGAAAAGACTGAGACCCTTAATGCCTTCTTTGCCTCAGTCTTTAATTTTAAGACCACTTGTTCCTAGGGTACCCAGCCCCCTGAATAGGAAAACAAGGACAGGGTACAGAATGAAATCCCTACAAATCAGAAAGAAATGATTAGTGACTTGCTGTGGCACCTAGATACACACAGTTCTATGGTACTGGATGAGATCCAACCGAGGGTACTGAGGCAGCTGACAGCAGGGCTGACCAAGAAACTTTCCATCGTTTGTCAGCAGGCCTGTCTAACTGGTGAGGTCCCAGTTGACTGGAAGATGATAAACGTGATGCCCATCTACAAGAAGGGTTGGAAGGAGAATCCAGGTAATAATCCCTGAGTGTTGGGGAAGGTCATGGAACAGATCATCTTAAGTGCCAGCACGTGGTATGTAGAGGACAACCAGAGGATCAGGCCCAGCCAAACTGGGTTTATGAAGGCGGGTCCTGCTCCACAAACCTGATCTCTTTTTGTTCCAGGGTGACCCAGTTAGTGAATGAGGGAAAGGCTGTGACTGTTGTTTGCCTAGACTTTACTAAAGCCTTTGACACCATTTCTCACAGCATTCTCCTGGAGAAAAAGGCTTCCCATGGTGTGGACAAGTGCACTCTTTGTTGGGTAAAAAACTGGCTGTGTGGCCAGGACCAGGGAGTGTTAGTGAATGGTGCCACATGCAGTTGGCATCTGGTCACTAGTGGGGTTCCCCAGGGACCAGTACTGAGACCCACCCTGTTTTATATCTTGGTCAGTGATCTGGATGAGAGGATTGAGAGCACCTTCAGTCAATTTGCAGATAACACCAAGCTGAATGTGAGTGTTGACCTGCTGGACCATAGCAAGGCTCTGCAGAGAGATCTGGACAGGCTGGATAGACGTGCTGAGGTCTATAATATAGGGTTCAGTGGGGCAAAGGTCTCGCTCTTGGGTCACAACAATCCCATGCAGTGCTACAGGCTGGGACAGAGTGGCTGGAGAGTGCTTGTCCAAAAAGGACCTGGTAGTGCTGGTCAACAGCAGACTGAACCTGAGCCAGCAGTTTGTCTGGGTGGCCAAGGCAGCCAATGACATCCTGGCTTGTATCAGCAATAGTGTGGCCAGCAGGACCACGGCAGTGATAGTCCCTCCGTACTCAGCACTGATGAGGCTGCAGATTAGACTGCAGATATATCTAGAGAGACAGGTATATGTTGTATATAGTTTTTACCAGTATCATTCTGTTAGTTTCTCTCTCACTTCTCTTTCAAGTATGTCTTTGGCATCTGACTATAGTTTTACAAGAGGCAATTCACTGTTTTTTCCTCCCTAGTTTGTGTGCCTCTAACTGTGTGACCCTATTTCATTGAACTGAAAGAAACATAGATCAGTTCATAGGCTATAGCAGAACTGGTATTTCTCATCCGTAGTTCTGCAATTTAACATATAGACATCCTCTCAAGACTGTTTCCCAGGAGGGGGATGTGAGGGTGAAGCCAAGCGAAGTGCTTACTGCATCTGGGAGAATTACATCTGGCGAGGCTGTAGAGCACATTAGCTCACCAAGGTGATGAAGTTTGAAATGACATTTAAGTGCCATGAGAGATGGCTGCAAAGGAGAGCTACTGACTGCCTAAGGCTTTTTCTTTCAACATATTGAAAAGTTTTTGTTATTCTTGCTAACCTGCTGTTATCTCAATGTGACAAGATTTATTAATATCTAAGAAAAAAAAAAGAGATATGGGTCCTCTACGGTAACATTTTTCATGGCAGCAATCCATGGAAAATATGGTCATGTCTACAAGACAGGGATGGGTTTGCTTGATGGAAACATGTCACATCACAAGACCAGTGCCTCGATAGATGTAATCACACCTTTCATTCTGCCCAGTTTAGAGAAATACTGAACTGTAATAAAACGAATAGTCCCATTCTCAAAAGGAGCACTCGAATACCTTTCCTCTCTTCGGCTTGATTTATTTTCCTTTTATGAAGAAATTTTTCTTATATATTTTACAATATAAGGTAAAAGAAATAAGAATGCTAAGATTTGTAACAAAATAGATATTTTCTTTATATAAAAACAACAAGGATATCTGTCCCATTTACAAATTGTTTTGAGATAGACCAAAAAGAATAAGAGTTACACAATGTTCACATATAGTATTTAAAGGATGAATAATAATGATATTAAACATTTCCATAGGTTTGGCAGAATCAAGAACTGAGTGTGTTCCACTGACTCACAGTCCCGTAGTGTCAGTTGATAACAGAGGAAACTGGGTTATTTTTTTTTTTCAATCCTTTGTTCATTAGTCCACGGCTCCCTGATGTCTTAGAGTAGCCTAAAATATGGTCCCATTGGGTATCATACAATTTGTTACGTTTTTTAATTAGGTGAAGAAATGTTTTGCATGCACCACATGGAAATGTTTCTGTCTACAGAGCTGACTGCATTACAAATTCAGTGATTTGAAAATAAAGAAATGTCATAGTGTGCTACACTTTTAAATAATTTAAAATTTAGAACACTTGCTGTTGTCACACAAATAGACCCAGAATCCTACTAAGGACCTTTTCCCCCTTTTAGTGTATATTTCGAACTAAGGAGTAATTTTTTAAGAACTAGCATGTTATCGCTTTTCAAAGGTTATTGTATTACTTTTGGAAATTCACACTGAATGAAATTTTTGTCCTCTGAAATGAATGCTGAAAATCATAACAATTTCACAAGTTCAAGATTTTGTTATGATTTTATATAAGTAATCACATATTAACATAATTAGTGTAAACGTGCTACATGTTTTATATAGAACTCACACTGGTCTTGCACAAGCTTCAGACTAATTTTAACAAATATTGCATGGATACATTCACTACACTTTGTATTTTCCAGTAAAATTCTTCGTTAACTCTTCAGCATCACCTGTTATACTTCTAGGTTGCCTAGGCTGAGTAAATTCAATTTTGTAGCAAACACCAAAGATAAAAAAAGTGCACTTACTTCTACTGGGAGCTTATTCTAAAATGAATTTTCAAATAAATTATGAGAAGTAGTGAGATTGAAATAAACAGCAGAAACCAATTTTATACCAATCCTCAGAGTACTGGATATGCATACTTCTATCCTAGAATAGAATTCATAGCAACACATCATTGAAAATTTCAAAGAGTGAGAATTTTCTTAGGAATAATATTTCCATATATAATACTGAACTTAAAAATGGAGGTGAAATTCCTAAAAATCGTCCCTTCTTGGACAGTTCTGTACATTGTATTATGAATGTGTGCCACTTCTGAGCAATCAAGTCCTTACCAAGGGCTTTGTTACTTGGCATTATAAAATTTGTTCAATATTCCTGCTCTTAGTAGGGTTGTAAACGTAATTGTTTTGAAGCATCTCAAGTGGAAATCAAAGCTTTTTGTCTTCTCAGAAAATTATTCATTTGTGGCACATGTTAAGAAAAATATTCTTGTAGAGTTGGAAAATGTGTTCATTCTTGTAGACATCTTTTTAAGCTGGCCTACTATATGTTTTGGAGGTTATGAGAAGTAGTTGCCACCAGAAAAATTTGACACTTGTTTTGAAGACAAAAATTCTAGAGAAACACATTTAGTTAGACTCTGCCAGACAGTGTCAGAAAGTATTAGATTCAAAGATAAGAGTGAATCTGTGAAAGTGGAGGCATGTTTTCATTGTGGGAAATCACAGTTCCAATTCAACAGCAATTTATATCATCCTGCTGTGTGCCACTGCTGGTGTCAGTAGGACCATGTAGGCACAAAAAATGCCAGGAAAATCTGAATTGACTGAATTGATATAGAACCACTAAGAGAAGGGGAAAACTGCATGCTTATGGCAACTGTTGTCAAGGTAGCTCTGATAATTAACTTAATTTTACGTGAAAATCCCAAAGTGTAATTTGATGATGCACTGATGTATGTTTGCATAGCTGTGTATTTTGGACCCCATGACTGAATTTCAGGATATGGACAAAGACCTTCAATTAGAAATGAATTCTAATATTGTACTAAAACAAAAAAACAACAATTGCTGAACAGACACTCAGGAAAGGATTGTGGGATCATGTAGGCTGGAATGGACTGTCAGAGGTATTGGGTTCAACCTCCAGTTCCCAGCAGGGGCAGTTTCAGGGTCAGACCAGGTTGTGCAGGGCTTGAAAACCTCGAAGGATGGAGCCTGTCCAACCTCTCTGGGCAGCCTGCTCCACCGCTTGACCATTCTCCAGGGAATTATATTATCACTGAGAAAGTTGTTTTATTAAATTGATCCTGTGTTACTAAGGCAGCACTCATGTGTTTCATGGGTGAATAGCAGTCCCATGAGTATAGAAGCAGCTGGAGAAGTTCTGGGGGTTTTTGGAGCAGAGATGATATAATAGAGCACAAGCAGAAACCCATTATTTTGGCTGCAGGGAGGGAAGAGCATTACAAATCCATGGATGAAGTCAGCTGATAAATTTAAACTGAAAAGGAATGGTACTAACGCTCTAAAATCTTCAGTTCTTTTGAGGAAACTGCTTGGCCAAATTTCAGGCAGAGCAATCCATTAGAAATCCTTAGAGAAAGGGTGAGCCAAACCAACCACTTCAGGAAGATATTTAAACACGGCCCTGTGCCAGTATGTGACTCAGTAAGGCACAGGTTTTGTGTATGGGTTTTTTCCCCTTTCAAAATGTTAAGTCACAGACAAAGCGCAGAAATCTGTAGCAGAGGTGGAAGGAACTGGAAAATATCTTCATTACAGCTGAGTGAGGATTTTTCTGAGGGAAGATCTTATATTTCTCTGCAAAATGTAATACTTAAATTTTGTCTCAATAAATTTGAAGTAAAACTTTTTATTTCAAATTGTATCATAATGTGTTCTCTCTCTCTCTCTCTCTCTTTTTTTTTAAATCCTTGAGTTTTTTTTCATGTGTCAGAGATTAAGACTTTCATTTCCAAGCTCACCTTTGCTCCCTGCACCTCTAGTGGCACTCTGTGAGGGCTGTGATGTCTGACAAACTCCACACCATACTTACATTTCCCACCCTGGCCACCCAGGTCATTGATTTGAGGCGACACAAGTCAGAGAGGCAGAAACAGAAAAGATGAAGATACGGGTTTAACCGTCTATTTACCTTTTTGCTCACAAGCACTGCGGAGCACAGCAGAACCCACTGTGTGACAGGTGGAGGTTAATGATGCTATAAGTCACTATTCCTCCTCTGCATTGCACCTGGGCAAAACCTATCCGTGCCTGTCAAACAACCTGTTTCCTCCTCTGTAGCTTTCTTTACAACTATGAGCTTCAGTTTGTCATGTTTGTGCTGTGGAGAGATTTTGGTGGAAGATGTTAGAGATCTGGCAGTAGCAAGCAGTTGTGAACCACTATCAGGTGGATAAGACAGTGAGCTAATGACATCTTTACCAGCAGATGCCACAGACGTCACAACTGTCCTTTGGGCGAAGAGTAGATAAGACCAGACTGTACTGTCAGCATGACCTGGAGATCTGCCTGTCTGACCTGCTAAAGGGACTGCTGGAAAATAATGCCCCCACAGACATGAATAAGAAGGAAGCACAGATTATCTATGCAAGGTTTTACCAGGTGCTAGTGTCTTTAGGGTTGTTTACATCTACTGTACCCTTAGTTTCTGTCTTTCACAGTTCAATGAAAAATCAAAAGATCTACCCAAAAGACACATTGTTCACAGGGGAAAAGAACCTTACATTTTCCATTTCATTGCTCTCCACATATGTCATATTCCCGCAGTTTGGTTCTAACACACCAGTTATCAATGTAAAATAAAACTATGAGGGCTCTGCTGTATTTGGCCTTGGCAGAAAGAGCCAGAATAATTATGTTATGTTATCACAGAACAGTGTCCTCCTCATCCAAGTTTCCAGCTTTCATGAATTTGGTTAAAAAAACCAAACCAAACCAAAGCACTCTAACATCTGATTTGTTGAATCTTTTTAAAAGCATGAACCTAATTCCTTCACTTGATGCTGAGGATTACAGTATTTATGGAAAAGCAAAGATGGACTCAAGACTTTTAAAACATGTAAGTAACAGAACTGCATGCTGGTGACACATGAGTGTGGAGGGCAGGTAGTCAGAGCAGCACTCAGACAGCAGCATGAACACTAAGAGAGAAGAAGTCAGATCTTCCAGGAAAAAGACTGGTCTTGAGCTTTCACCTCAGTAATAACTTGGCTTCTGCTGCTGCTCAGATAGGTTCTACTTTGCACTAACTTTTACCCAAATGGCATTACAAGATGCTAATTCTTCTCAAATACATTTACATAAATCAATCAGTGATAAGAATGCAAATGCAAAAATCTCAAGGATGTGAAACAATTTACTTGATATTAACTATTCTTCACAGAATATCATTAGCCTGTCAAAGAGGTGATTTTGTTTAATATTTGCAATGATTAAAACAAAGAAAGTCCAAACCAGCAATATACACACTTGATACTTTCAAAGGGCTAGTTTCAAAAGGCTGAAAACAATTATGGACCAGATTAGGCAGGAGGCAGAGTTTAATTAGGAACACATGAATAATAATCAGATATTGTTTAAGAACACTTTAATAGGTATTCAGAAATCCACACTTTCACATCTGTGAAAGGCCACAGTGGTTGAAACCACAAACTGACTTTGATTGGAAGTGAAAGCAGCTACACATACATATACACAAAAGTTCTCTCACACATGTGTACGCACATATGAGCTAACTGGGTGTGTACTGAATGCAAAAAAAGGAGAATATATTATTAATAACAATAATAAATTTTGTATTAATACTGTAGGATTTATAAATTATAATAAAGGCAGAGGTAGAAATAATACTTGACCATCAAACATGCAAATTAAGGCCTTCTGAAAGTTTGCATTGCATATTTATTTTATTTTATATGCAATTTCTCTTTTGTGTGGTGGGGCAGAAAGATTAAAAAGACAGGGAAGTGGAAAGGCAACTATATTTTACTTTTCACACATTTTCCAGTTGGATCTTCAGAAGGTGGCAAACAGCAACAATTTGTGTTCAAATTTTTTTTGTCAGCAAGTACTGATAATTGGCCTACAGCAAAACATGCACTGGAAAAGGACCCTTAAGATCCTTAGTGGTGGTTTTCATTGACTCTACTTGTAGAAGTTCTAGAGGAAAATAAAACAAAACACAAAACTAACATTTTGTTACCGTTTCAGTTACCTTGCATGAGTAACAAGGAGTCCATTAGGCTGACATCAACCCTGGGGCAAAATAGGGCGGCTGGTGGTTGTTTAATACAGAATTAGAAGAAAATAGGCAGAGAGAAATTTAAAAAAAAGGTATAAGTACTATCTGACCAGCTAAAAATCAATTCCACGTCTGAACATTTAATTGTTACAAGCAAGGTGGCTGCTGTAATAGATTTTGACAAAGTATTAAATTTGGAACTAGTCAACATTTCAATTAAGAACTTACAGTAATTAATAAAATCAGCAATTTGTCATCAAATGAATGCCTTAAAATCTTGTTAGTTTAGACACAGGGAGATACAACAGCAAATATATTTTAATGGGTCGGATCTGTTCTTATACATATGACACCTTTGTCAATTATTTGAAAAAAGTGCACGAAGATCTTTGCTAGGAAAGACAGCAGAAAATTTTCAGCAAATATTGATGGATTCACAAGTTATACGGAAGACATATCACAGCAGTACAGTTCTTCACATAAAGGGGTGCAACAGAAAAAATACATGCCCATCAGCTGTACTGGTTACTTTTTTAAACAGGAGTTTCTACACCAGTCAGAAGTTATCAGGTGATTTTTGTTTGGGGTTGAACCTCTGTTCAGGAATAGGCGCATAAGACTAATGGGACATATGAAAACCTTTGACAGAGAAGCAAGGAAGAGCATCTACAAATGTGGGTCTCATCTGCTTATCAGCCTTGTCATCACCCCAAAACTGCAACAGCTCCAGTGATCTCATATCTACTGTATGAACCAGTTTAGATCAGTCACTGAGAAAATCTCTGTTGCAGCTGAGAGGGCCTACTCTTAAAAATAGGGTATGCTTTGAGAATTTTACTTGCAATTGAAACCAAAGCTACAGTAAATTCTGTCGCAAGTGATCTCATCCCTAAATCAATGTTAACGTACAGGATGGCAAGCCTTTTAGCTACTGTACATAGTTATATATATAATAGGACTAGTCATTATCTGTTACATTAATAATCATGGTTAGATTATTATTTTCTTCTAGTTGATGTAACTAAAACTCCCATGCAGGCCCGTGAGTGACCCGTTGTACCCAAAGAAAAAAATTATCACTACTCACTGGTAAGATAAAAATTGGCAGCACATAAGGGATGGTTCTCATTTCTGTACACCTCTGAAAGTAGCAGGAAGGTCACGATCAGTAGAAGTATGTCAGGAATTCATAAAGATCAAAAGACAAACATGCCTCTCAAATATTTTTTCAATGTTGCATCTGATTTTAGGATTGATACATGCAGTGCTCCAGCACGGGATATCAGTAGACGGTTTTTAGCTGGCAATAACTCCTGTGTGCGCACACATATTCCTTCTTCAGAAGAAGCACTTTAAAAGGCACTAAAGCAAATCAAGGGCTCTGAGATGTTTTGTGTCAGCTGCATGCCATTTTATCTTGCAACAAGGGCCTGGGTGAGCCACTCAAGCTGTTTCTGATCCTTCCACAATTCTGCTTGTAATGTCTCCAGATAATTTGGTACTCGGAAAATGTCACATCAGACACAGATACACGGAGCACACACTTTGACAATGTTCTAACCATAGGGAGTTTGACCATGCAACTACTTATATGGTCCTAATCACCAGGCTATTGAGCACCTCAGGTATTTAATGCTGTTGATTCCCACAGCCTGCATATGAGGTAGGGAAGTTTTATTAGCATGTGCTCAGTCAGAGCGCTGTGTTAGTTGATAAAACGAAATAGTTGCTCCAGGTCACAAAGGAATTCTACAAGGAAGATGCAGATATGGTCCAGACACTAACTGCATAAAGATATCTCTAGGAGGGATAACCTAGAAGCACAGAAAATGAGCTAGATCCAGTAATTTAACAAAGTTTGCAATTTTAAGGTAAAAATTCTGGGGTTTTTAAGTGAAAATTATATAACATGCAACAGAGCTTATAGCAGACATCACACTTTGTACTTAACTCTGTGTAAATATATCCCAAATTCAATAAAGAATTCTATAAATTTAATTAAAACATTTTCCTCTCAGGGTCTACAAATCATGCCTTACAATTCCAACTTAACAAAAGACTTCAAGGGAATGGGGTGAATAAGTAGGAGGGATTCACCTGTAGCTGCTTCCATGCTGTCAGGGCCTTGCAGCTCGTTTCATATCTGGAGTCATCTCAGAGCTCCCTCACACATCCTCACTACCCAGACAGCCTGTGGCCTCTCCTGTGTCATCTCTGCTGGGCAGGATGGGCACTCAGGAGAGAAAACCAAGGGTTTTCTGGGATGACTAAGACTGCAACAAAGACTTTTTAGGATATTAACCATTAGACTAGCTTACGCAGTTTGAGTATAGAATCTCACTTTGGAATTTCAAATGTGTTACACAAGGGAGATGTCTTGACTTGCTGGCTTGTCTCTTGTGGTAAATAATTTTCTAAAGTGTTCGACCATACCTGATATTTATGCATCTCCTGTAGATTGGCCTTGCAGTGGCTACAGGTTAAAATTTGGTTGACTAGCTAACCCAGCCATTCGGTGTTCTTTTCTGGGCTCATTTATCCATGAGCCTTTTGAGTTGGTGTCATCTCATGGTTTTGCTCTTCCCACATTTATATTTTGAAAAGACTGCTTTGGGTTTCAAGGCGATGATGTGTGGCATGATTTGCTTTACAGTAACTGCTAAGAGCCTTGATCATTGCCTCCTAAAGTTATACTAAAACAGTTTGGACTGTAAAAAGAGTGAGTGTCAACTTCCTCAAGTTCAAGAGTAATTCAAACATAGATAATCAGTGGAAAAAAATTTCTTGGAGACACCATCACCAATTAGAGAAACAGAACCTTACACATCTGATGGCTCACAGATGTGAGCTCATATTTATTTCACCTATATTCGAACATATTAGCCTGATGATTTCTGTAATGCAGGTTTACAGTTACCTTGTTCAAACATTCTCCACTTTATTAGTCTTCTGTAGTCACCTTTTTTCTGTATGTCTGTATAATTTTTTTCTTGCTGCATAGTGCAATGTGACTACAGCAAGTTATAGGTCGTTGAGCTTGTCTAAGTAATACATGAAGTTCAATCAAATAACATAGAAACCATGCATGTGATTTCTGATAGTTAAGGCTAGTAGTTCTCTAACTCTAATTAAAGATAAGGAAGAAGCCTTAATTCATGTTCTTATCTAACTAATCAAACTCAGTTCATAATCTTATGACTTATTTTTTGCAGTTCTTTTCATAAGAATGTCAATAGTAGAATAATAGTACTAATTAATTGCAGTGTTTCCATTGCAAATAAATTTTAGGCAGAGGTGGGAAGACACAATGCTTGTGAACAAATGCCAGGACTTTTAAAATTGAAGACTACTTAGAAAAGTATGAAGTTTGCTTCAAAAGTAATGGGTTTTCTTTTTGTCTTTATAGTTTCCTATTTTTAAGTTATTTGTATTTTATTAACACTCTTTACTTTTGTACAATAGTAAAAAGTGCCTGTTTTTTTCCTACATTGAAACACTTTTGTTAAGTACATTATACTGCTTAAATCCTCAGAAACTTCCTGGGATTTACTGTACTGACGTATTCAAGCTTGCAACTCTACAAATAAAAGTAATTGCAAATGAAGGGGAAAGTTTTAGAAAGTTCTATAATTTATGATTATCTGGCTGCATTGTCAATATCAAAAATACCTCCAGAATATCTTGCTTTCAAGGAAAGTCACAACACACTGCTTCACCTTGAGTAAGCTCTTAAAATGAAGCTCATTTGCATTTTGCACCACAGGGAGTTACTTGTAAACTTCCACACAGCAAGGCGCAAACAGTAGTGATAACAAACCATGAATTATACAAAGATGTAATTCAATTCATAGAATCACTCCAAAGCCTAAGTCCTTATCAAGTGCTTGTATTTGCACAAAAGTTCTTTGAGTATAAAAAGCCCCAAACAAAACAGGCTTTGCAATGTATTAGTTTTATCAACACCATTTAAATTGAGGGAAGGATTGAAATAGCATGGAAACTGCCCTTTGCTTGTGAAGGTGGTGAGGAAGATGGCTAGGAGCTAGCCATGTGCAGTCCAACTTCAAAGTCAAGTGACAGGACACAAGGGAATGGAATGAAGCTGTGTCAGGGGAAGTTCAGGTTGCGCATGAGGAAAAGGTTCTTCCTTAGAGCGTGATCAGTCACTGGAACAGGCTTCCCAGGGAAGTGGTCACAGTAGGAATGTTAAGGAGTGTCTGAATGATGGTCTCGGTGATGTTTAGTTTTAGGCACCACTGCAAGAAGCGGGACATTGGACTTGATGAACTTTATAGGTCCCTTCCAACTTAAGATTTTCGATGACTCTACTAAAGAAGGATTCTTTCTGAACTTGATTCACAGGGTTGGGAGAGGTTTTTTTAAAAATCCAGGTCAGCCAGCATCTTCAGCAAAAGCTGCGCCTTTTGTAGTTCATCTAACTTTCATTTATTTTGAGGTTTCCTGTTTGGCTGCCTTAAATTCCAATATTTTCAAGTGGGGAAAAAAAAAAAGTTTTTGTGTTGTACCTTGGGCAAACCTGTCAGAAACAGATGCTCCACATGTCATTGGATTTTTAGGGGTAGTTGTTAGTGTTCATAAATTCATTACTCACAGGTAATCCTGAAGTCTGTCTCCTAGTTTTAAAAGTCATCATGGCTGGGCTTCAGGAATGAAGATTTGGGAAGGGCTCTACCCACGCTTGCTGCAAGCGCGCTGATGGCTAAAGAGGCCAATGCGAGATAGGCAAGTCCAGTTGCAAAAGGCACAGCAGAAAGTCTCCATAGGCGGTGTTGGTGAGGCACGGTTCTTTCTGCATTGTCTTTTCTCCTCCAGGCTGATTCTGTGTGCATTCTCAAAGGAAGTAGCAGCGTTATGGATGGTGTGTCTCCATGTCTCCCGATTGGAGGTCAGAGTGGACCATTGATGGTAGTCAATACGGCCAAGGCTGAAGTATTGTTTCAGAGCGTCCTTGTATCTCCTCCTCGGGGCTCCTCTTTTGTGTCAGCCAGTAGCAAGTTCACCATGGAGCACGATCTTAGGGAGGCGGTGATCCTCCATCCTGGGGACGTGCCCTGCCAAGCGCAGCTGCGTTCTCAGCAGCATGGCCTCAATACTGGTGACTGCTGCCTGTTCAAGGACAGACACATTGGTCATGTAACCAGTAAGACTGACTAAGAGAAAGACAACAGGTTAGCAAAAGCATACAGTGCTTTTGGAAGACTCTATAAAAGAGTCTGGCACAATAAACACCTGAGAAAAGTACAAAGATCAGCGTCTACAAAGCCATTGTGCTGTCCACTCTTTTATATGGGTCTGAATCGTGGGTCATCTACCACCGCCACCTGCATCTCCTCGAACGCTTCCATCAGCGCTGCCTTTGCACTATCCTGAACATCCACGGGTCCTGGTTTTAAAAGTATATAAACAGAAAACACTTTTTTAACTCTTCTGCATGGCCATTAACCTGATGCTTTAAAAGCACTGGAAGAGTATGACTGGAAATCTTTCTGGGAAAACTTTGACTTTGCTCTGTGGTTAATGGTCAAACACTACCTAACAGATTAAAAGGTCTAATAAAAGTCTAAAAGGAATGATTATTTGAAGGATAGATATTTATTGGAGAAAATTGGTTTATTACATTAAATGCAATTAAGGAAGAAAAAAGGGAATATAGCAGTTGATTCAACAGAATGATAAATGGAGGAATTGGGAGGAAAATGAAACATTAAATGAAAGGGCAATGCAGTCATGAAAAGAAAAAAAAAAGTCCAAGAGGTAAGAAATACATTAAAACCCACAAGTAAGAGTGTTCCAAGACATTCTTCTGGTAGGAATAGCAGAGAAAGAATCCCCAAGTATCAAGAATGCAACTTGACTCTTTATAAAAAAGATTTAAGGACAGACTTACCTCCTGTGACCTAGGAATTTTCCATAATTTCTGCTAGAACGTTGTAGGTTGCATTTGTTACAGTGAAATACAGAATATCTACCAGCAATTCTTAGTCATTAATAAACTTGCACAAAATATAGACAATAATATATTAAAATTACATAAATTATATTAAGGCAGCCCTACCAAATTGCTTAACATGAATGAAATTGATGTAATGTTGTTTGCAGAATATGGCTTGAGGATAACCACAGAGCCTGACTATGACCTTATACTCCATCTCAGGACTTTTGATAAACAGATGCTGATTTTTGATTGAAAACCTGGAGTCCGAAGATCACTTAAGGATCAACTACTTAAAAATATTATATAAAATGTTAGCTCATATTTGTTCATTTATTTGTTTAAATCAATTTCTCTGAGGGGACAGAAGTATTCTTATGGGATTTCTGTTTTATTTTTTTTTTCTGCTGGAAAATAGAATTACAAATTATATGAAGAATAACTGGTCCTGAGAAGAAAGCAGACAATTTGAAATACTTTTTAAAATACAGAGAAGTTAAAATATATTCCTCCATAAACCTACTATTAGTCTATGAATGTGTCAACATTACAAAAGGATGCTAAATGTATGAAACAGGAAGAAAAGCTACATAGACCACAATATAGGCTCACCAGCAGTCTGTTGCTGCCAATTTTTTAAAAAGTCTATGAATCAGTCATTTTCCTTCTCTTCACAGTCCTGACAGCCTCCATCCCCTTCCATTATGACTGCAATTTCTTGCTAGAACTGAAATGCAATACATAAGGGAGAGGAGATGAGTACCCATTATCATACCTTTCTTCAGACTGAGCTGAGTTCACTACAGTTTGAAGTAAAATTAACCAGGTAGTAGACTTCATGCAATTTCCCCTTGTGTTTATCTTCCTGAAGCTTGAGAAAATCTTAGAAAAGTTGCTCAGAAGAAGTTTCTAGTACAAATAAACAAATAAAAAAATTATTGTTAAGGACTAAGAACATATAGGCCAACATGAGGTTTTAAGATCCAGTGGCTTATGACTGAAGCAAACTGCATCTATGTTACACAGTAATGTGACTCCAACGAGCTGGCTGCTGAAAGGAAAACATGGTCAGGGCTTACAGGAAACCAGCTACAAGGAAGCATTGTATCCTAATCACACACCTTCTGTGTGCTTCCCGCATTGTTTCTGCTGCTGATCAGTGACTTTGAGAAAAAAGGTTGGTAAGTACATGTAGCAGCCACCCAGTATATATGTATTTATGACTTGGGTCATTTTTTTTTACTGCTGAGCTTCCCCTGTTGCAAAGGTATTCCTGAAGATTTCAGGCACTAGCAGAGTGCAGAAGAAGGGCAGAGATTTCTCTAAGTTCAAAAGTATCTTGTGTCTACTCGTGTTATAGGCTTCAAAGTAATATAATTTGCTGATAAAAGGAAATATGCCAGTGCAGTGTGGCAGACAGAGATTCAGATGTAACTTGTCAGCCAGCGATATTTAGTTAGGTTGTTTTGTTTTGTTTTGTTCTGTTACAAGTTGAGCTTTATGAACTTGTTCCACCAAAAATACAAATCTTTTACAGAACATGTTTTCTAGCTGAAATAATAACAGCTAATTCATCTATCTCTCAGGGTCCCATGGCTAGACCAAGCTGGCATTGAACACATTTAAGGAGAATGAAAAAAGAATTAAAACACAGAAATTAATAATTGATACAGGCAGTGAGGCAAGATTAACAGTGGGAAATGGAAAACCATTTCCTTTTAAATACAGATAAGGGATAATCATTGTGCTGCTAATGAACAGCCATAGATACATAGAAGACAATATAGCAATTTCCTTAAGTACTCAATTTACTTTAAGGTATTTATGTTATTTTAGTAACAACTTCTAAATTCAGAGTAACACAGGATTGAAAGGGACGTCTTGAATCATAGAAATCCATGCACTGTTACCTGAGGAAGCTGTGGTGGGCAATCCTTTTATGAAATTATCAAAATCTTCTTAAAAACCAATTTACTTGTCATTTTGGTCTGAGGGATCCCTACAACTGCTACTGGATAGCTGTTCCATAACCTCACTCCTTTGATGCACTACTGAAGTTTTCAGCATAATTTATTTCTAACCAGTTTATATCCATCTGTTCCTGTGTCAACACTGTTAGCTTAAAATCCCTTTTTTCCTCCTCCTGGTACTCACTTTAGTGACATGTTTACAGAAAAAAACCAACCTTATACCCTTTTTTCCAAATCAGCCAAAGGAAAGTGTTCTAGTTTTATATTTTGGTAGCCCTTCTTTTTGTCTTTTTCGTTTTGAATGTATTAATTTGGCGAGTGAGGAACTAGAACTGCACCTCGTGCTCAGACATCACTGCCTTTTGCTTCCCAGCACAATGTTATTTCATGAAATCCTCCTACTGGGCTTGCAATTCCACTGAATTATGGTTTCCCTTTCACAGTGTCAATTTTCATCCTATGGCTTTTTCTTCTAGAACACCCTTTGGCTCCATAACGAGTATTACAATCAGAGGATAAAAATTTGCCTCATTTTGGGACAGATGGACACCACATTTTTCTACTTATTGCATTCAAATAATCTTTCTTTCTAGGGAACACAGAGCGGCTCATCTTCACCTAGAGGGTGAGGAGAACGCTTTTGTCCAGGAAACTGCATAAGCAGCTGGTGTCAGTCCTTTCCTGACAAGAACTTCAAACCTACTCAAGCTGAAGAGGACACGGATGTCAAAAGTCCCACTTTTGTGGCAGAGACATTGACCTTTAGACTATTGAACAAAAGGCCACATCCTGATATTTTTTCTGAAAGAAGACACTTTTATGAGTGTTTTCAGAATGAAAATGTTGGGTTCAGAGTTGACTCAGCATAAAACAGTGTGGAAATAGAAATGTTGCCAATTTTGTCATTTGTACATGACATAAAATTTTTATTGGAGTTTTGATTTTATTAATAAAATATTCAGAGCAGTTCCTCTTAAATAATACACTGGCAGCAGACTTGGTACACAGTGCAGTTTACTTCCATACAGTCAGAAATAACATTGCCTTAAGAGAAGAAAGAGTTTTATGACCTTTCTGCCCACTTCCACATTTACCTTATTTATGCTCTTCATACTAAACAATGAAACGTCTGAAGTGTCCATTTACTTGCTACTGACATGAGCTAAAGAACAAAATTTTGTTTCCAAGCACAAAAAAAACCCCTAATTGCCACATTTCAGTGAAGGAGACCCCAACTGCTGTTAGGATCCCAGCACACAGACACTGTGCTGCACAGTCTGAGGCAGTGCTACAAATTCTGCTTGAGCCAGACCCTCAGCTGGTGGAAAGTGCCAGGACTGCACTGGCAGAGGGAGGGTAACTTGCACCAGCTGAGGATCTGGGGTTTGACTGTTATGTGGTAAGGGCAGTGCCTACTTGACATGCAAGTATGAGCTATCAGGCGTGTCCTAAGGGAGGTTCATGCACTCCTTTTGTTTTCCACTGTCAAATTCCTGTGACATTCTAACTTTGGTCCCTGAGATAATTTATAACATACATACTGTCGAAGATAAGGGGGCTTTGATTCCATTTGATATGTATAGTTCCTTCTTGGAGATAATTTAATCTCTAAAACAGTAATAATAACATCTCCAATAATGATGCTTTCAGGGAATAGACCTCATGATAAACTGTCACCAAATGAGGATGACATTAGATCATCCTTCCAGATTCATTTGCAGGGTTCATTTAAGACTGGAGAAAACAGATGTGTGCAAACGAAACTGTACTCTGCAATATTTGATTTATATATCTAAAGTAACATCTCCAAATATATTCAGAGGAAAACATGTTTTTCTGAAATCTGAAGTGTTATCCCAGGGACTGATCATAAAAATTGTCAAGTTTTCTTCATGTTTATGTTCATATTCTATTTATCCATCTTTATACTGAAGTGGTGCTTGGAAGCTCTTGCAGAAAGAAGCTCTCTCATGTAATGCAGATGCAAAGGCACAATGTAAAACTAAGTCTCTCATGAAAAGCTTACTGCCGAAATTGCTGGGGAAGAAAAAGAGACCTTCGCTATGGAAACAGGGTAGAGACAGATTAAATGACTTGCTCCGGGTCATTCCTGAATGACTGTTCAATGCCTTAAGCATGAGGCCATTCTTTTGTTCCATTTCAGGTCAGGTATTTGTAAAATGAAGGTGTATCTTTCTTCTTCTTTTTCTACTTTTTTTTTTTTTTTTAATTCTTTGAAGCATTCTACACAAGACCAGAAAAGCAGAATATTTTCAGAAGCACCTGTGTTAGGTGTTCTAAAATGAGGCAGACTTGACAGGACTCAATTTGAAAAAAAAAAAAAAAAAGGGTTAAAGTGGCTTTCAAGATATATTCAACCAACATCTCCTCCTGGAGAATAATAATGTCTTTCTCCAGTTGTTGCCCAAATCCAGAGGCAGATAAATGCTGACAGAACTTCAATTTGCAACAATAAAAAAACCTGACTTCCCTGTAAATGGCTTAGAAATGTTTCAACACATTGGGTTTCAGTATCTTATTCAGGGGTAGCATCCGTGTCTTTTCAGAGGCTAGAAGCAAAATATTCTTCAGTTCAAGTTCTCTGAAACACTTTGTATGGAGATATTGTCAGAGCATACCAAGATGCAGGCTCTGAAAAAGCAGTGGTGGTCAACCCTTCCATTTCCACTGGGAAAAGAAGTACCAGCTTTTCACTCCAGGTTCAGGGTCCAGCTCAGAATGTTTGAATCTGTGCATCTTGCCCTTGAGTGCAGCATTACAGGTAAATGGTTGTTCTTTACTTTTAAGGAGCAACCCAATTGCCTCACA
Organism: Grallaria varia; assembly: GCA_013396735.1. NCBI lineage: Eukaryota > Metazoa > Chordata > Aves > Passeriformes > Formicariidae > Grallaria > Grallaria varia. Next base: position 786,018 of record VWZG01013123.1, read on the forward strand.
TGAGAAACCTCTGTTTTGATGGTTTTCTGCTTTGGTAGTGGCAGTATACAAGTTTGAACTTTTCTGTCTCAGAAAGGGATTAGAAACTGGGCTTTCTTGGTAAGTAGGAATGGCCCACTCTCTAAAATACCATGCTGCATGGTATATGTTGGTGTACTGCATTTTGAAAGGAAAAACAGTTACCATCTACATGAAATAGAAATTCTTGCTATATCTTTGGCAGAAACTTTCTGCTCTTCCTGGCTCCAGAGTGGAAGGATACATCTAACCTCACAGCAGAGGGGAGACCTGTATCCTTAGCTAGTGCTAAATGGCAGCATGAAGACTTGGTGTACCCTCTTTTTAAATCTGTATCTTTTTAGATTGCCTTTTTCTAATGTTTCTTCCTGTAAAAGGAGATTAATGGTATAAAATAAAGTATCCTAAATTCCATTTTGGAAGCTTTAAAAAGAGCAGGGCAGTCTTTCACTGCATTGCATCCCAAGGACTGTTCTATAGTGCTGACTTAAACATGAGGCAGGTTTCATGCGAGGGGATCTTTAGTGGCCAAAAGAATATTTTGGCTTTTTGTAACAGGTATGAAGTCTATGAATTGCTGAGGGAACAGCTGGTAAAACACATGGGTCAAGTGCAGATGTTGTGGTAGGTTTCCTCTAAGGAAAATGGCGAGTCAGCACTGCTTGTTCTTGCTTGCTCTCTTCCAGGAATGTGCTGGTAAGCTCCAGCGAGGTCTGCAGTGAGTAAGGGCACAGCTACACATCATCCCACACCAAAGGATCTCCTGCCAAATTGCAGAGGAGACAGGCAGCCTTTTGTGTTAGTACCCAAAGCCAGGCAAGGCACTCTCTCATTCACTATAGCAACTGTCACTGCGAGAGTGATGACAGTGGGAGCTAAAGCGCCACAAGCGAAACTGAATCAGCTCCTCTGGAAGGAGAGCAGCATTCCTAGCATACTTCCAGGGTCTCAGGCCAGGGAGGAAAAAGATCGTTTATCTCGAGCTTTCTCCCCTTGGCTACAGAAGTAGCTGCACTAGCAAGCTAAGTCCTCTCCTTGTCCACACATCATTTTGACAGCTTGATGCTCTCTACTCCCTCTTCTCCCCTTCCACCAACAGTGTTAGGAAAACTTACTCTAGTTTGAAATAATTCTGTAGGGGAAAAAACCCAATAAATTACAAAATAAAAATAATTAAAAAAAAAAAACCAACCAAAAAACAAACAAACAAAAAACCTGAAGCAAACACATAAACAATCAAAAACCAAAAAACCCCCCAGCAAACACAGAAAAACAACCCTCATGAGAATCACTGCCTGCCCCAGTGCAGAGACCATATGGAAAGGTTGCTCCTGGCCAGTACTCCCCAAACTAGCCCTGTGAGTGGCTGAAGGATGCGCTCCTTTACAAATATGATTTTGTTGGTTGATTGTATGTACTAATAGAAAGGCTGACCTAAGGTCAGAGTATGTCTTCCATCATTCCTTCCCTCCTTTCTCCCTCCCTCATTTCAGTACTGTTCCAAGCTCTGAAGTTCATACCGTTGAAAGTTCTTACATAACCAAAGATGAACTGAAAATTTCGTTCAGTGACTTCTTCTTCTTCGGGTATATGTCTCAAATGTACTAACGGCAACAGCGGTTGCTTAAATAAAAACTCTCAAAAATGTACAGCTTCTCACAAACAAAGCACACTGAGCAATGACTTGGCGTGTCAGGTTTCCAAAATTAGTTTCACAGCACAGTCCTTGGGTCTCTTTTTGACACACAACACCATCCTTGTGCAATACCCTGAAAATACAAAGCCACCTGAAGAACCAAGCTGAAATCCACAGGAAAGTATCCTGGCTGTCTTCCTGTGCATTGAAACTTACGGTTGGTGAGGCTCAGATCATACTTGAGCCCTATGTCATTGAATTAAGAAGAAAACCTTTTGTTTCCTTCATCTTTACATGTAAGAGAGGGGAAAAGGAACAGTTATGCCTAATTCATTCCTTTTTTTTTTTTTTTTTAAGGATTAGCAGGAACCAGCAGATTCAGCTGAACTGATGAGCAGGTGGGAAGAATGACGTGTCTTTTCCAGCAAAGGTCTGAAGACTCTGAAGCCACATTTAGGAGAACAGGGTGGGCAGCTGAGAGAGGGCTAGCTAAGATGGACATGAAGAATGGCTCTTGAATTACCAGGGGCACAAATTCTGATATGTACTCTGGGCTTCAAGGAGGTACTTACAGGGTGGGCATCAAACAGAGTCCTCGGGAACTATTTTGAGGTTTCTTAACTACATAAATGTACTTTTGTTGATGTTGCTTTGTTTGTTTGTGTGTTTCCAGCTCTTTCTTTTCAGTCTAGGTCTTCTTTCCAATATACTCAAGTGTTCTTCTAGGCAGGGAAGAACCACTTAGGAAAAGATTTTTATTTTTTATTATTTCCCATATGGAGAGTATGAGTATTCTTGAGATGAGATTGTAAACACAATGCTAGCTGCTGCCAGTACCAGCTAGCAGACAGGTTATACCTTTTGGTTTTAGTTTTACATAGACAGAAAAAAGAGATGGCATCTGGTACATGAAATGCCAGTGATGTGGAAGATGCTCACTCAATTTCCATGCATGTATGTCCTTTTTGCTGTGTGGGTCTCCCTCAAGCATCACTAATAAAAACTCCTGCATAAATCCCTAGGTAGTAGCAAAATGTAGATATATAGAATCCAAACAATGACCAAAGCAAAGATTAAGTGGAAATCCCAGTTTAAAACTCTATTCCTTGTTTTGCCTTCTCACATTACCTCATTTTTTGCCTTTATCTTTCACCTATGGCAATCTGTTGAACATAATTGTTCATGACTGATTAACATTATATCAAACCAACTTCTATCACATAATGATCTCTAACTCTCTCCTTGAATTCATCAAAATATCAGATAATTGAATGTAGAAAGCTGACATCCTCCAGCTTTTTCCACTGAGAGGTCTTCCACTGCATACTCCTTGTAATGGTTGCCAGGGTTTGGATAATAGGGTGTGAATTATGCTTGGCTGAGAGATAATAGGGAATTTAATTAGTTTAGAATGATTCTGGAAATAACCTTATTTGTGTAGCAAAGAAGGTAAAGAGACAATCAAAAGAACACAGCTATAAATCACCACATTAGCAATAGGTTTTGAATCACTAATAATAACCTATGCGTATTTTCAACTCTTTTAGTTAGCAGGATGAAGTTTAAAATTAAAACATTTTTGCAAAGGTTGAATTTATCTCCAGCTATTTGCGCAGTTGGACCTTAGAGACTTTCTTTTTAGTTCAGAGTATGATAACCTTGCAGACAAAGTGTTTAAGTAAGGTATACTACCTTATAAACCTGCTATTCATTAATCATTCTGTCATATTTCCTACATACTCTTCCTTACAGTCAATGCAAAGAAGACCATGTCTTGATGGAAGTACCATAAGTTGCATCATATTTTCTTAGAATAAGACTGCAGATGGACAGCTGATAATTAGAAAAAAAAAAAAAAGTATTGTAAGTCCACACTTGTGGTCTTCTACTGGTTTGAGGATCCAGTGCTTTCTATTGACCTCCCAGGGTTTTAAGCAAAAGCTTAACCTGTCTTATCTCACGGTGTATGAAACAGGAAAATTAATTCAACTGTGTTTTAGTAAATCAGAAATTTATGATCAGAAATTGCCCCTGTAGATGAAAATGTTGAGTCTACCTTACCTGAAAGTTACCAGGATTTTTAGTGCCATCTTGTCAGAACTGTGGTCATCAGTCCCTTCCCTCCCACCTGAACATATGAACTAAATCACTCAGATTACACAGAAATGGTGCATGAGTGAAGCACATTGTAAAAAAAAGAATAAAACTAACTCTTGAATTTGATTTTTTCCTTTAGTATAAAATAGCCTGAATTTCATTACTTTCTTTGACAGAAGTTTAAAGGTTAAAGGAGAAACAGAAAGAAATGTTTGCATTTCAGTCAATAGAATTATTTGGAGAGAATGATCTGGCAATGCTAGACTTGCAAATAGGGGTTTTAAAGTTATTATTATTTTAAATCTATAATGAGGTGTTATTAATATTAATAGATTTTTTTTCAACACTGGAATAATATTGGCTTTGGAGAAGATGGTCATGCTGCTGTAACATTTTTTGGACTTTTTTCATGTTCAGGGGAGTCTAAAGGAAAAAATTATTCTAGATTTAAGATGTTTTATTATGCTGCCTACTTCCAATTAGATTTAAAATTATTTTTCTCTCCCTTGGCCTTTCCAACTCGAAGCTTTAGGAATTTTTCAGTTCAGAAAATATTTGCTTTCTGTTTCAGTTTGAACTCAACTTTCTCCTCTGTTCCCCACTAAAGACTTCTAATTAAATCTAAATATGTGTGTTTATTTCACACTGAATAAAAGGAACGACAAACTACCAGCCTTCTCTTAAAGAGTATCTGCTCCCAAGTTGCTTGACCCTTGTGTCTGAGAGAAGAGTGCACAACTAGCAAGTTCCTTAGCATGAAGCAGCAGTTGAGTAGGGAGGCAGTGAATAAAATGACCACCCAACTAGAGGCATATGACAGCACACAAATTCAAAGAACTACAAAAAAGAAAGCAGAAAGAATTTTTTAATACTCAGAAAGTCTTCTAATCTCTTGGTGGTCTTGATTTTTATCTCAGTTACACCAAAGAGCGAATCAACTCTGAAGTTAATCCATTAACCCAATGCAGTAATGTGGATCCAAATTTGTTCCACAATATGTTAATTACTCTTAATGAGATACAGTAATTAATGAGTTACATCAATTAATTATGTTGTTATTAAAGCAATTGTATAGAAGTTGCAATTCCTTAAGCTTTTTGTGCTCGAGGCGAAAAATAGTTTGTCTTGTAGGAGGCAGTGGTCATAAATTAGACACATTATGATATAATAATGTTACAATTTAACTGATAGCATCTTTAGGGAAAAAAAAAAGTGATTAATAATTTTCTTTACAGAGTCAAACAGCACTCTACGTTTGGCCAAGGAAGAAAAGGCAAATGTAACTTTAAATGCACATGTTCAAAAGACTGCGAGGAAAGTTGGTGGAAAGATTCCTAATGACTTTTCTGATATCTTAAACAGAGCCCAATGAACTCTAAAGCTTTCCCAGTGTGTTATATCTATATCATATCTCGTCTAGATAGCCTTTTCTTGTGTTTTGTAGGGCTGAAGGCATTTCCATGATATAACAAGTAATGACACAATGCTGTTTGTTGCCATTCTGCTTTCATGAATTAGTTCAAAGATGGCAAAGCAGACGTTACAGGAAACTTGCTTTCACGGGCTTCTTTTGATGGAGGTTTTTCATGTCACAGAGGTTTCTGCTTACATCAGAGTTAGAATCTGTGTCTGCAGGCCCATGTGTCTGGCATTGACAAAGCACGTCAGAAGAGCAGCAGTTGAGCAAATTGTGCAGAGGGCTTTCCAGGCAGTTTTCCTGGGAATACTCAAAGCCTTGCACAGCCACTTCACACAGTCAGTGCAGCCATTAAAATATAGAAAAATGAGAGAAAGAGGAATTATTCTTTACGGCTGTTCTGAGCACGTGATATATTTGCAACATGCTCCAATGAGATTAAATTTCATCACAGATTGCTTGATACCATGTCATTAGGCATGAATTTCCCTAGTGTAGAAGTGCACTGGAAAAATGGGCAGCAGAATCCCAGACTGGAGTTGCTTTGTATTAGGTCAGACTGTTCTTGCCGCAGCGAGCTTGCAGTCTAAAAGATAAAAGAAGATGAAAATAAATGATTTTCTAAGACCTTTCAAGGCTGGTAAGTGGCAGAACTGTTTCCTGAATGCTGCCCATGATAGTGAATTTGTTTCCTCACCGTCACTTCAGTTTTAAAAAGAATATTCACACCTTGAAAATTTCTCAGAAAGATGAAAGCACTGTTGTGATATTTATCCTGCAGACAGGAAAATAAAGGTGAAATATTTCATTTCATGCTGCCAAAATATCTGATGATGGGTTATAGGCTGCAAAATCATACAGAAAGTTAAGTATTGTATGAAAGTATTTTACGTGTATAATATAAATGAGTTATCCAGCTTACAATTGGTTCACTTGTTAAAGGTAAGACAAAAATACAGTTCCTGTTGGGCCAGCTATGAATAAAATCAAAGCACTGACAATACAAAAGCTTGGATTGTGATATCTAAATATCAGAAAATATCATCAGAATCATCAGAAAATATTTTTCCTTGTATCTAGTTTAACTCCCTTGCTGGCAATTTAAGTTCATTACTTCTCATTATAGCTACATAGACATAGAAAAAGAGTATATTCCTTCCTTTTTGCAAGAACTTTCTATGTAACTAAAGGCTATTAGAAGAAAAAAATGATCATACATTATTTTTTAATGGACAACCTTTATTTCATTAATTTTTCTCATGAAAAAATGGTTGCATATGTCCATCAAATTTAAGCATTAAACCTGCTGAAGGAATGAATATGGAATAAAGGAAGATATTTTAATGAAATAAAAAATTTTATAAAACACCAAAGCAACAACAAAAAATAACGAAGCAAACAAACAAAACCACCAACACCACCATCACAGCAACTGAATGTTCTAGAAGTGAGCTGCTGGTGAATTGAAGAGAGGCTTCAAAGCATGCACTGAAACTGGAACAAGAAATGTCCCCGTGAGCTTGGGATGAAGAAAGAGAGAAGTATTAAATTCCATGTTAAAAGAGTAGCATTAAAGCAGAAAATTCCTTGATAGGATGGTGACAGAAGTTCCCTCAAATCCTACATAAAAAGTAGTGGTTGAAGTTAGAAGAATATGGTCAGAGTGAGGCAAAGAACTATGAACTGAAGGTGTATTGTAAAGGCTATGGGGACCCTTAAGAAGATCACAGGGGACTTGTGAACATTTGGTTTTTTTAATATCTGTGCTGAATTCTGTTCCATTTCCCCCAACTAATGTTGTGTATACTAGCATAAACATACAGCACTTGAAAAACAAATGTATTCCTAATTTTTCTACAAATTTGGTATGGAATGACTCCTAGTGCCACTAAAATAGAACAAAGCTAGATTGCAATGCATTTCCATAAAGCTGTGTTTACAGACTGCAGATAGGAGAAACAAATTTTTAGCAGCTATAGACTATTCCACCCTGTGTATTTATTGCAGTCTAAGCATGGGATACTCCTGGATATGCCCTGCATACATACCTGGATAATCTATTGACTCAGAAGATGATGTCACAGGTGATCTAAGTATAATTTAGTACATTTACTTGTTCATGTTGCTAATAGAAACAGCTTGAAAACAAACAAAAGTCTTCACTGAAAAGGCTAGTTTTCCTGCTTGAACAGGAAAATGATTTGCTATATAGATTTGAATGGATAATAGTAATTGACACAGTAAGTCTTAATGCACTCTTTATAGTAAGAATTGCTCATTTACTTATAGAGGGCTCCTCAGCAGGGAAGTAGAGCAAATTTATTTTAAAAGAATCTTTCATGGGATCTAAGAAAAAAACTCAACATTCTCATAGTTAAAAATATGAGGATACACAATGATGATGAGTGCAGGAAAAGTTAACTCATACTATGATATTATCTAAATACATCAACCTAGAATAGGTAAATTAACTGATGTATTTCAAGATTCAGCCACAGCTAAAATTATACATTTTATTACAAAAAACATTTAACTTTGTGTACTGTTAGTTATCTGTTAGCTTTTTTTCAACTGAGACTGCGATGAAGAAAATTATATATTTTTCCTCTGAAGCATTTGATGCCTGAAAACACAAAACTACTAAAATGTTTTTGATAACTTTTTAGTGCCATATTGCTGTAAGGGCCATAATCCAGCATTGCTTGGCTACTTCCCAGAAAGCTATGAAATAGCATCAGGATTGTGTTAGAAAGGAAAGTAAACTACACTCAAGTGGTTTTCATTAGTAACTGGCTCATCATTCGCTCCAGAATCAGTGCCATTGAATAATGTCAACACCCTGCCTGCCTGAGGTACTTGATTTCCACAGCCAGCGGTGGCAGGAGCCCTGCAGTTCTGTCAGCCCCAGCCTGAGCAATGCTGGCACGGGTGATGGCTGGAGTGGGTATGTGGTTCTAGAAAGGGTCACTCAAAATGCAGTGGAGACGCACTATGGATTTCAAGGTCCTGGGGCAACCATCCCAGGTATGCTGGAGGGTAGGAGGGCAAGAGGGCTCTGCAGAGGGATCTGGACAGGCTGGATAGATGGGACAAATCAAAGTGTATGAGGTTTAACAAAGCCAAGTGCCGGGTCCTGCACTTTGGCCGCAACAACGCCAGGCAGCACTACAGGTTGGGGACAGAGTGGCTGAAGAGCAGCCAGGCAGAAAGGGACCCAGTGGTTCTGACTGACAGCAGCTGAACATGAGCCAGCATGTGCTCAGGTGGCCAAGAAGGCCAATGACATCCTGGCCTGCATCAGGAATAGTGTGGCCAACAGGACCAGAGAAGTTATTCTTTCTCTGTACTCGGCACTGGTGAGGCCACACCTGAAGTGCTGTGTCCAGTTCTGGACCCCTCAGTTTAAGAAGGATGTTGAGGTGCTGGAGCAGGTCCAGAGAGGGGCAACGAGGCCAGTGAAGAGTCTGGAGCACAAGTCTTATGAGCAGTGGTTGAGGGAGATGGGGCTATTCAGCCTGAAGAAGAAGAGGTTCAAGGGACACCTTATCACTCTCTACAATCCCTGAAAGGGGGTGTAGCCATATGGGTGTTGGTCTCTTCTCCCAGGCAACTAGAAGCAGGACAGGAGGATACAGACTTAGGCTGTGCCAGGGGAGGTTTAGGTTGAACATTAGTAAGAAGTTCTTTACAGAAGAATTGACTGGGCATCGGAATGGGCTGCCCAGGAAGCTGGTGGGGTCACTCTTCCTGGAGGTGTTTAAGAAAAGACTGGATGAGGCACTTGGTGCCATTGTTTAGTTGACAAGGTGGTGTTTAGTCTTAGGTTGGACTTGATCTCAGAGGTCTTTTCCAATCTAGTTGATTTTGTGATTCTCCTGGATGTCTCAAAATATGTATTTGAGGAAACCAGATGTTCTGGAGGAAAGAATTTCTTGGGATTAGAAGGTTCATTTTCTTATGATCCTGGCAGACAGGGGATCCATGGGAGAATCCAGACACTGCTCTTGTCCTGCAGTCATAAACTAGGGACAAGCAGTTCTGATGAATGAAGTATTTGGTATCACAGACATTAGTGTGACTCTCTCGCAATGGCAAGCTTTTAAAATGGGGAAAAAATGTCCAAATCCCCTGATATCTGTTTGGACAATGTTTTACTCTTGCCAAAAGTATGCATATTTTGAGGAAGAAAAAAAAATTGTGGGTTTTTTTTTTCTTTCAATCAGAATATTACCAACCATATCAATGTAGGAAATGATAAGCTTTAATCAATTCTACTAATATGTTATCAAGTATTGCTAATACTATGACTGACTCTCTTTCAGATAGGAAGTGAGATGCAAATTAAAAAATCTTTCTTGGCTCCAGAAAGAACTTACTTTTTCTTTCGATTTTCCTAGTAATAAAACAAACTTGAACATAATGTTTGTCTTAATAACCATGAAGAAAAGAAAAAAAAAAAAACCACCAACAAAAAATGCGTACACACAAATCCACAAAAACCCCCAAACGAAACCAAAACAAAAGAACACCAAAAAATCCAACCAAAAGTATCATTAGACCGAATTTCATCACGACTTAAAATTTCTGTTTGAGTTCTGGAAAGCTGACATATCCTGCCCTAGGCTCTGGCCCTCTCTGGCAGCCTCAGTAGCCATTGATGGATGGGTGATGAACCAGGCACAGCTTCTATCACCAGCCAGCCCAGAAATCTGCTTGCTGTATCAGCCCCACCACATGCAACTCTCCTGATTCTTCTGCTGTTCTCCCAGAGCTGATGTGGGACAAACATCAGGAGGGATGGAAAAAGCAACTACCAGCTGAGATTGGCATAACAAAGCTCCTCCTGGCTTGGTAAGACGTCGGCTAATTTTTCACTTTCCAGGCAGAATTGCTGACTGCAGATCACAAAGGTCTCCGGTGAAATCTTGGGTCTGTTAATGAGCAGAACACAAACATAGTGAATCCAGCCAAGGAAAGTGGACTCCCCTAATTGCTTAAATTCTCTGTTTGTGTGGCTACCAACTGGCTGATATAAGCATGGTAGATGCAGCACAGACTTTAACACCAGTTCTTCCACTCTTTGTTTTCTTTTCCACATCCCTTTATTTTCTTTCCTCTTTTGCCCACGGTTTAGTGTCTGCCTTTTGCTTCCTGACAACAGAGTGATAGCAAGCAAGTAAAAGGTTTTATCTTTTGTATAATTGACTAGCTTTGAAGTAGTGTATTTTCCTGTACCAAACATCGAATGTACTTTGTAAACTTTGTACTTTGACTTGATTTTGCATTCTGGTCAGCTGCACAGTATATGTTACATGCCCAGGCTTAATTTCTCTGGTTACAGACTCATAGATACTGATTTGTAACAGTTTTCTGTGTCTGTGTCAACCCTTCCTGAGCTCCATTAGATAACACAGAACCTTAGTGATTACCAGGGAACAGCCGGGTCAGTTTCTGGATGCCTGTCAGGTATAGTATGTGTTTCATTGATATACTGAAGTGCAAGAGATTGCATCAAAGGTTAAGCACCAAATTCTCATACAAGACTTTAAAACTTGACACAATGGGTCATATTAATAGACCATCTAACTTTCTTGTCTCTGGCAGATTAAGAAAAAAGGAATAGAAGGAAACTCTTTCTCTTAAGGTTTTTTATCAGACATTTTGGAGTGGAAAATTGAACTGTATTTAATAACTACTTCTGTTAATATTAATTCTTAAATATTTTTAAACATTTGGCCACCACAGCCAGGTTTCTATGGCAATGCATCCCACAGTTTCCTCAGGTACTATTGATAAAGTATTTCTTTTTGAGTTACTGTTTTGTTCAGTTATTCTACAATTCCCCTTCACCTACCAGCTTTTTTATTCCTCAAATGCTTAAAAGCTGTTGGTTTGTATTCACTTTTTTCTATTATTTGTCATTTTGTACGTCTTTCTTAAGTTCCCTATCACCCCTGCTCCAATCTGAAGAACCCGAACATTTATTTTCTTCTCAAATTGCACTGCCAATCTGAGAGTAAAGCCGCTGTCACTAAAATGAATATCATTCAGCTTTTCACCAAATTATAACTGAGCAAAAAGGTTCTGTAAACTTTGGATTTGCATAGGTGAATATAAGAAATATGGTTGTTTCTTTGTTTTTCCCCAGACACTGGTGGTTTCTTTCCATTGATTTACTTAACTCACCCAACTCTCAATGACCTCTTTCATTTCATGCTCCATGGCATACAACTTAACCCAAAATACATTTAACCTTGTGAAGAAAAGTAAAATTTTAGACACATATATTTTAACTGTGAATGGGTAATTTTGAAAATGTTAGTACCTATTGAGATTTGTTCTTAATCCAGTTGCAACTCAGTATTTTTCAAATTATCTGAAATAAAGTATTCTATACAATTATTGCTGATAATTCAGAAATTGATAAAGGAAAACCATTTTATATTGCACTATCCAGGTTGATTGATAGGGTAAACCCAGTCAAGAATGTCTCCTGACATGGTACAGGCAAGTGGAGGATTCACTTGTTCAAAGCGCAAAGGAAGGTGCCATTACCACAAAATATGAAATTCTGTCTTTGGGAGCAGAAATTCTGAAAGGCCTTTACAAATCACTTCGATAACCAAACATATATAAACATCTGATGCAATAACATAGCTAAGAAGTCCTTGCCCTGAGAAATTATTCAAGGTTTTGAAAAGTATCTTTGACAAAGGAGATTTAAGGATTTAGGATACTTACTTCATATAACAGTTAGTAAATAAAATAATAATTGCATATAATCACTAATCATGCAACCATAAGGGAAAGAGGTGCTGAAGACTGCACTCATGAAGACAAAGACATGAAAAGATCAAAAAAAATGGAAGTATCTTTTCACGAGATTCAGAGCAATCAGGACAAATTCCCCAGGGATTTATACATTTCTTTAAGACTTCCTATCTAAATTGCATCTTCTACAAAAAGACCACAGTCCTTAAATAAAAAAACAACTTAATTCTTCAGTAAAAAAAGAGTTGGTGTGGTTCTCTATACTACATTTTGAATAATATTGGACTGAGTCATTGAAATGGTTCCTCTAAATGATATTAAAAAAAATTATACTAATTTCTTCCTAAATTTACACTTCTACTTAATTTCAGTTACATTAATGACCATGACTCCATCTCCACTGCCATCACTCTTTGTGTATAACAATCGTTAAAGTTCAAATCCCACATTTCTCACTTCAGAAGAGATTTTTCCATCTGAGACAGCTGTTGGCTAGATTTAGTGTTTAAAAGTAATTCTCCTGAGTTTATTTTTCTTGCTTTCTAATTCTCAGTTTCAAAGATCTTCCATCTTGGGCATATTTTATCCAGAAAAAAGTATTTTTCAGTCTGGAGAGTACAGACACCTCATACTTAAACTAATCCCACAGCTATCCCATCAGCAATCCCTGCCATACACATTTCTGGGTTTCCACAGTTGTTTCACACCTTGACCCTTTTCTCTTTACCGCCATTCAGATTTATCAAAAACAAATTCAGGAGAGCATTGAGGATACATGCACACCAGCACATTGCTTTTCCACTGATGTCCTAGGCCAGTTCCAATATTTTTTAATTGAGACCAGAACAGAATGTGTGAAACTTCTAGTGGAATTCCTCACACTGGGATTCAAACCACAATTGAGTACCATATGCTCCGTAAGAATGCTTATTTTTCCTCTTGCACTTTGAATTAAGCACAAAACCACACAAATGAGGTAGTAAGAAAAAACTAAAAAGCAATCCCAAAATTATGTTCATAAAACCCCAAACGGCACCCAAGAAAGGGCCTATTTCCAAGAACAGATATGTAATCTAAAAGGTTCTCATCAAATTGAACTAGAGTTAAACCTCAACCAATTATATTTAAATGTAATGAAAAATAAATACAGCTGAGCTATTAAGATAGCTGGAATAGCTAAAGGTCTGTCAGCACATCCAGTATAAACCTAGTTTGTTCAGGGGATTATAAGTGCTGTAAAAATATGTTCCAGGCTGAAAGTTGGCAGACAAACATTGTAGTTTTAGAGGTTGGGATTTTTTTTTTTTTAATTTATTTTTTTTTTTAAGTTCGTTCAAAAAAAAAGGATTAACCACTTTTAAGTTCCAGGATTGGTAGGCTTTGGAATTTACCAACATTATTTCTGACATTCCCATAATTCAAAAAAGGACTGATTTTAAAAATAAGATGATGTAAGCTATTATTAGTCCATGATGTGAACAAACCATATGCTTCTTTTGGGATTTGTACAGGGGTTTATTTTTAAAAGGCAAGTGGGTTCAACCACAGGTCACTAGACTAATATAGTTCGTTTGACTCGTAGGGTGGGATTTTTCAAGCGCCCTCAGCAGTGGCCTACCTCAGCTCCCAAGGGCTGACATCAGTGGTGTCAAAAGCTAAGGACTTAGTGCACCACCCCCTCATCAGCTGGGACAACAACAATAAACATGGATAGCCCCTTAACTTTTATAATTCATCTCCCATGTGTTCTCGTTGTGATGGATCTTTTGTCAAAAATTCCCAGTATGGGATAGCACAGATTTATCAACATAATTTCTTCCCCACCTCCTTCTCTCTGGTGACTTGAAGAAGTGAAAAACCAGCTGAGCATCAAAGGCCCTTTCCTCCCAGAAATGCCTCATTGGTTGGTCTCTGAAAGGAGTACAGGGTTATGTGGAGTGAGCACACACTTCTGGCCTTGAACAAGCTCTGGTCATCTGTGTCACCCTACAGACCACACTATGACAGCAACAGCAGACAGGATGCAGATGTAAAACTAGGGAAGAGATGAGCTGTGAACGCCATGTGCTTGTGCCAGTTCTCTGGGAACATGACCAGTCAGAGAGAAACAAGGATACTCTTTGTAAGTGTGTGTGAACAACCACCGCTGCAAAGGTATCTGTGGTATTGAGGTATATTAATCCTCACCTTTATTATTCTTTGTGTCCATGGAGGAGCGTGGATGTGCATGCCCAGAGGGAGTGGGGAACAGGCTCCACTGCCATCATCACAAATATGAGTCAGGGTCTTCCAAGGGCTGCAGGACTCTGTTTGGATTAAGAAATCCCAAACTCCACAGGGTCTGGTCCTTCCAGCACTTTCTCAAGCCCAGCTGTAGCTACAGAGCTGTTCTGCTTTTGTGGATGTTGAGAACATGCTATTTTTTACAAGCACCTTGAAAAATATTCTGTTTCTCTGCTCACAGAAGAACCAGCAAGGCGATGGTTTCAGACACAGCACCCTGATGAACAAAGGCTTGAAAGGAACGGGTCAAGGATTTGAGCCACCAGCTTTAGAAGAGTAACGAAACTAGGAAATCACTAATTATTCCAGAATATAACTTTTTCTTTCTCACTACCTTTAGTGTGCTTTTTGGTATGTTGAATGACTTCTCTATCAAGTTTTTGAGGGATAACAAGCAATTTTGCTTCTTGATAAAATGAAACAGAAAGAGAATTCTGAAATCTGAAAATGTATCATAAAATAGAATTGAATAATTACTTTCTGACTAGTGCTCGTTAATATTAATGCAATGTGAAATAATATCCATATTTCTCTTTATTTACATAATGAAGTATGCTAAGAAAAATTGCTTCTGTTTTGGGTTTTTATTTTTCACCTTGCTTCTTTATAAGTAACTTTTCATTTCCCTCAATGTTAAGGTGTTTTAAGATGTGGATTTTAAAACATTTACACAGACCATTCATGGCATCTGGCGTGGCAAACCGTATTTAATTGTATTTTATATTGCTAATAACAGCTCTAAAATACTAATCTGATCTTTTTCATACTCACAAACCGTGTAGGTTTCAGGATCAGACTTGGCAGGGAGGTTGTCCTCATTAAGGAGAATTAAGAAATACTGGCAATGGGTCAGCGTGACTGCTCCTAGTTCACTGCAGAAGCGAAAATAAAGCAGGAGACTGGAAATAAAACGCACAAGTTAAAGTGTATCACAATAAAGTCCTTTCAACCGAGTGATATTTTAATATTTCTTCTGTCACTGAATAGTATATGCTACATGTATTAGGACTGCTTCTGAAATGCTTAGTTACTGAGTACTAAATACCATGATAGACTTTTACTTTAGCCTGCCGGAGATGAAGGGAGTGATGGGTCAGATTAACCTGGTATGACCCAGTGCCTCACTGAAAGACCACCACAGATTTTACTTCAAACACCTCCTGCACAAGCCTTCAAAGGGGCATAACTTCAGAGGAGAGAGATCTGCTTTGTCATGCTGAGTGTCCTCCAAAGGTGAGGATTTGCCACGTTTTAGAATAACACAAGAGAAAGCAGAGACACTTTACCTAGGATTCCCCAAAACCTGCATGGAGGTCATATCCTTGTTTTCCACCCAGCCTGCCTGTCTCCAATCTGGCCTGGTGGACTGTGCTCCCAAAAACTTTGTAGATGGATGGGAGTTCTGTGCCCCAGTTTTCCAGGGAGTTGTGAAAGGTTAAAATATCTTGTTAATCATCTAGGCTGTCATCATCCCCCAAGTCTCACATCATAACCTCAGATATCATCAAGTTGACAGTCTTTATCAGTCATAGCCCCTATTCTGTGGAAGACCTGCCAGTGGAAAAGAGAGATTATCTGAATCTTGACTCCTGGAAGCTGTAAATGAACCACAGAATCATAGAACTGTTAAGGCTGGAAAAGGCCTCCAAAATCACCAACTCCAGCCTTTGACCAAGTATCACCAAACCCATTATAACATGTCACAAAGTGGCATGCCCACTCATTTCAGTGAAGAAATTGTCCCTAAAATCTAACCTGAACCTTCCCTGGCACAATTTGAGGCCATTGCCCCTTGCCTATCTCTGGTTGCCTTGGAGTGCAATTGTGCACTCAAGAGGTGCAATTTTTATCCCTCAGCATGAAATCATGTCTGTTACAGAAAAAAAGGTTTAATTATAATGCACTGAGTTCATCAATCCAGTCATCAAAAGTAACATGAACAAAGTATTTTGACTCTTTTCAATAAGATCTTTAATTTTTTATTCATCATGTTTTATTAAAAGGTGACAACAGTATTGAAAAAAAGGATTTCATTCTCCTCTCTGTCACACTCTGGTGCTGGGGGGCAGAAAGAGCTGTGGCCGCCCTCCTGCTGGGTGGGCATCAGTGAACAGGCTGCACTGTTTGCGTTTACAGGGAACTTATGTTTCGCTGGGGAGCAGGTAACTGTGAGAGAGAGAACGGGCAGGCAGCCTCTCCCCTCCACACAGTGCAGAGGACCAGGAAAGGATCTGATCCCTATGTTTCAGATTAATCAGTGCAGTGCTGCTCAGAGCACAGAAACTCATCTTGCCTGGGAACCCTCATCCTCTGCAGGAACCACAGGGTGTATCAAAGTAGCGTGGGGGTGTAGAGGACAAGTGGAACAAGGGGAGGAGAAGTAAAATTAAATCTTTGCCCTCTCCGTATCAGAATTCCTTCCCAAGGCTGATTCTGGAGAAGTTATGTTTAAAGCAGTTGAATGTCCAAGCTTCAGTGAGAGAATCAAACATAATTTGAAGTCTCTCTTCACACTTTAATTTCCATTTCAGTAGGTCCTTTTAGGTGAACTTCACAGGCCAGATGATGACCTGGGCTAAAGGAAGAAGCTCTGAGGCAACAGCAGCTCACAGTCTCCTTTTTAACTGTGAAAATATATCCATACCCTCCTCACCCTCTTCTCTTGTGTCTCCGAACTCCACACTCCCTTATCTTTTAAGGAAAATGGGATTATTCCAGATCCTTCCTCAATGTGGTTATATATATAAAAAAAAATTCCTTAAAACACTCACTCAGAGTAGTTCCTTTTGAGGTTTTGATTTTTTTTTTAATTTTTTTTTGTGTGTTAAAGAAACCTGAGGAATTTTCAATATTGGAACCCCCCCACCTCTGGGCTGTATCACTTCAAAAATCAAATGTTCAACTCTGCAGCTCTGTTGTTAGATTGCTTTGTTACGTGATATACTCCTCCACTGCAGGCTCTGTGACCCTGGGAATCATAAACCCTCCATTTTGGAAATGAACTCTGGAATGTACATAACCCACATACCAGGGAGCAGGGCTTGGTGGCATTCAGAGCACTGCCTGTGTTACGAGGTGTTAGTGAAAGTTTTGGTCTTTCAGCCCCTTTTATTGGTTCTGCAGTGGATTCCGTACTTACAGATGTTTTCAAAACCAGCAGTTCCAAGGAAAGTCTACTTATTGCCAAAGGTTTACAGCTGAATTTCTTGGCATTCGCAAGCAACGATTTCGTCAGAACATGAAATAAGTCAGAGCTGCTGTTGAAAGACACCATTTTATAATCCAGCATTGTAAATTTAAGACTTTTATTTGCTGCAGAGTTTGGTTTCCATTTGTTCAACCCTCTGATAGGTGTATTGCTTGGGAACAGATATAGAAGTTTTACAGGCCCTTTGTGCAATTTAAAACCCGTGTATAGAATACCATAGTGCACTGCCCATTCACATCATTAAAGACTTTTACAAGAGTATCATGTTCACACTTATATGTACTTTACTCTAGCGACCCTCCCCGTGCCATGTTTGAATTATTATAAATGGGCCCATGCAGAAAGCTGCCTCAACAGCTGAAGTAGGGGGGCTTTGTTTAAAATTCAAATAACAGTTAAATGGTGTCTGTTTGTTCCTGATCAACACTCTGCATACAAAAAAAAAAAAACCAAAAAACCTGTTGCACTTCTTAAAAGGGAGCAAATGTGGACAAATATTAGCTTTTGGAACTAAAGGGGAAGTTATTCATTCACTCAGCAGTGCTTTGCAAGCTATCAATCTTCCAGGTATTTCTATTAGCTTTAATCATTGAGGTTGTTTGTTTGGAGCAATTTCTAAGAGAATAAAGGTACCTTTGGCCCTTATCTGCTGTCATCAAAGCATCCATTAGGAAATCCAAGCCCTGTAGGCAAGCTCAAGGGATTACTCAAAGAGGTTTTCTTGAAACAATGAAGAATTCGGTGCCCTCTCTTCAGTGCACAGGAGTTCAGTTGGAAACCATAATCTGAAAGAGAGGTTTATCTGGGGCTTAATACAATTTGAACAGGATTTTGTTCAAGGCAAACCTACAGATAAAAGCACCTTAAGTATGTTGAAACAAAGATGAGCCTGCATTCCTCGTGGTGCTGTTTCTAAGTCCAATGGCCTGTCAACAAAGTGGGGGGGAAAGCTCTAAAAGTCTTACAATTATCACAATAGTCAGTAGATTGCACCACTGAGAAGGTAATTAATAGCTTTTTAATAAAGGAATGCTGATTAAGTGTGAAGCAGCCAAAAACTAGTCCAGTGTTGGGGGTGGGAAGACTTGCCAAGTAAACAGGAAGCTTAAGGATGGGGAAAATATAAAGAACTGGAACTTGTTAAGTAAAAAAAAAATAAAATATTTGAGATGTGGAATGAGCTTGAACTGAAAAAAAAATCTGGAATGTATAGGAATGTGAATTTCCACAGAATTTTAGTATTTTCATTCTTTGGGTGCAAGGATTTAATTTGGCTCATTGCTAATGGAAAGAGAGAAGAAGAGATGGGGTCAAAATGCTAATGTATCTTTACATTTAGGATCCTCTGGCTTTGGAGAGAGTCCAGTGCAGTACAGCTAGGATTTGGGTGACCTAGATTTGACTCCTGCTTCTTTTGCTTGAATGTCTTGCCCTCTTTGGTTTTCCTTCCCTGGAAAGGGAAATGATGACTGTTTTGAGATTAACTGACAAATTATTGTTGTACTGCGGCTGATCCTGAGTGTCCCAGCTCAGAACTTTGGTTCTGTAGGAACAGGAAGCACAAAGTCTGTCTGTGCCTTGAGGAGTTTACTACAATTATTGGGCCCAACTGAGCCACAAATGAGCAAGTAGGAAATTTTTAAAGAGAAACCTTATGCTTCAGCTTCTTAAGGTAACAGGTAAAAGTTATACTTTTCTTTAGACTGGAAGCTTTTCAGAGCTTTCAGGGAATGAGGGTGTCAATCTATAAAGGGACAATATGCAGTAGAAATGTTGAAAGGTGTTTTGACACTAATCTGTTAAAAAACCTCACAGATAATTAGAAAATTCATTTCCCATGAGGACAGAATTCTTTTCAGGACAAAAGTGAATTAAAGGTTAAGAAGCAAAGTGTAAGGCTTAATGTTTCCTTTTCAGGATAGAGAAGAGTTGGCAGAATGGTTCCTCAGGGATTGATTTTAGAACTGGTTTTATTCAACTTCTTCATCAATGACCTGAAAATGGAAGTGAACTGCAACATCTCCAAGACTGAAGATCAAATGAAGATGTTTTGGATAGCTGAATATTGTGTCAACTACAAGAAACAAGAGGAGGATTTCACAGTGTCTTTGGCTGCATTTAAAAGTAGCCAGTACAACATCAGATATCATTCAAAGAAGGGCACCCAAATGTTATCGTTTTGCATATATTTATATAAAACATGTGGTGCATTTCCCTCCTCAGTGCTCTATGTGGTTTTGTGATCTCAGGAAGGGCATAGTGGAATTAAAAAGAGTACAAAGAGAAGTAGGTGATGGAAGAGTTGTCACTGTCAGAAGCAGAACACTCAGCTTCTACTGATTTGACACACTAGGCCATTTCTTATGTTTTGATAATTTTTTTCAGTGTTAGACACTTATTCTAATTAAACTAATAGAGGCTAAATATGGCAGATATACAGTATTACCTCCCCAGAAATAGAAACTGACTTCTAAGACTTGTGATGTAATAATGGTTTGTGTCCAAGAGCAGCACATCAGTGCATAAATGGGAATTACAGGCATGTGCTGTACCAGCATCAGGTTAGGAAGAAAGTGATTTTCTCAGGGAAGAAAACAATCATAATATTAACTCTTACAGAAGCCCGATAATTTGTCAGGTTGTTATTCAAAATATAGACTCAATAAAAACACTGTACATGGTTCCAAAATCTTTCCTTCATCCTAAAAAATTTGCATGTCTGTAGAATGGTAAAATGTAATTAGCTTTCATTGACTCAAAGTCCATCTGTTGTCAGGGATATTTTTACATGAGCCAATAAAAGAAGTCTATTATAGACTATACAGTCCATCTATGGAACTGAATATGGATAAGTTACAGAGAGAAGTTCTCAATTTTTTTTCAGGCAGTTCATGCTAGTTCTAAGTTCCATCCCAATTTTCACCCGATTCACAAAATCTCTGTCTGACAGGAAACTTCAGTCTGCATTGATTCTCTTTATGTCAACCCACTCCAAAAGCCTTGAAGAAGATAACACGGCATCTTTCAGCCCAATCCTGGTTGCCATCAACAAATCTCTCCTGCTTCTTTCAATGCACAATATGCAAAAAATGTAAAATGATTGAGAAGAAAACTCCTTTTTTAGCATTTACCAGGAAAAGGTCTGATCCTTCAGCTATTCACAGGCAGGCAGAAAGGTAAGCTTTTAATATGCAGCAGCATGCAAGGGTGCTCAGGAAAGGTAGGAATTCCGAGACTGACATCAAAGGCAGAAGACTAACAAGGGACTTTTAAAGTATTTCCCGTACTGAGACCAAATTAAACCCTCCCACCAGGACTGACTTTGTGTAAAGGCAGAGCAGCAGCCACTGAAGGAAGTAGGTTATTGACAGTGGCAAAACAGCCACAGTCCCATTTCCAGCTTTTCCTGTGCCAGAATCTGAAAAGCCAAACTTAGCTGCTACTGTCCTGAAGAGAGAAGGCAGAGCAGCATCTCCTGCTGCGAGGGCAGTGGACCTTTTCTTAGCAACAATTAACGTCGCTTTATGTCCCATCCTTTTGGGACAGTAAGCTCCTTCAGCTCATACATTAATGAAAAATCTTGGATCTTCTTCTCCCCTGACATCTTAAGTGTTCTGAGAATTCAGTCAAGGGCAGAGCCATTCTACTTTTCCTTTCTCATCCAGTTTATCCTTTTTTTCTCTTGTATTTTATTTCCTTGTATTTCCTTTGTATTTCAATTATTTATTATTTCAGGTTTATTTCACTGTCTCTTGCCCTAGTTAGTAGTAAACTGACTGTATGTGTTTCAGATGATAACTTCATTTTCTTCATAAATTCTTCACATTACTTTTCAAGTCAGTGCAGCATAAAGACACACTCTCTAAACCAACATGACTAAAGTCAAAGGATTGGAAATTAAGTTATGTTTTCTGTTCATTAATTCTATTTCAGGTACTTCACTTAAAGACATCAAACTTCTTGGAATTGTGCATGAATGTGATTAAAAGGAGATGCAAATTTCCAGTGAAACTTTAAACTCCTTAGCCTGAAAATTAGCTACAAATCTTCACAAAATTTGTCTTTGTTACCAGATATTTGTGACAAAACTGTGCAAATAAATGTTTAATGTGTCTCACAATTGAGTTATCAGAAAACTTTGAATTTTGCATCTGGAAGACATATTAACTTTTGATTAAAAACTTGAAAGAAATGGATACATTTTGTCCTAAAGTTGTCCTGTATTCACCTCAGATTCAACTCCTTTACTTATTTGCTGTGGTTTTCCTTGTGAGAGGGTTCTTATTAATGTTGGTATGGAATGATGTCACCTTAACCGTAGACACAGAAAGAATAAAAGAACTTTCAAAGTAAAATATCTTCCTGTGCCTATATAAGCTTTGTATTACATGTTAGAAGCACCTCTTTCCATTGACTTTAGTGGAAGTGCAAAATGAGTCATATCCTAACTCTGCTCTTTCAAAGTGCAGGACTTCCAGATCTTGCCCTTTTAACTTGCTACAGATACTTGAACGATATAAAACCTAGATAAGGCTGGCTTTCTCTTCTGAATAATACTCTGACAGTATCTGTCTGGCTTTTGGAGAGAATAATTGCTTAAGCATTTCAAAAGCAATGCTCAACATAGGAACGGTGACTGCCCCTTCTCTGCGTGCCCAGCTCAGTTGTGCTTACTTAAGAATCTCAGCCCCGTTTTGGATGCCTAGTGAGTTTCATCTGGTTTCCAGGTGTTCTCCCAAATGAACACGAGTTCTCACAGGTCCTGTATTGTACTGGCTGCCTCTGCCCCACCAGGGTGTCTTACACACCAGAGCATCTCCGAGCAGTGTGTACTCATGAACAGAGAAAGCCATTGAACATTTCTCTCCTGGCTGTCAGAGTCTCTCGACTGCATTTCTACCAAACATCCTGGCATGGAACTGAAAACCTTTAGCAGCAAAAGACATTTCAGTTGCCAATAACAGGCATCTTCTACTAAAGAAAAATGCGTTTCTTTTTTTTTGCTTTTTTTAAAATACTTGTCCAGTGCTACAGATGTAATTTCAAATAACAATTAAAAAAAAAATTTATAATGATGAAACATTTATATTTTAGAATTTTTAAAAAATCTAATATTGGGATTATGGTTAACATAATGTTTTTTCTATCTCAATCAATTTTCTCATCTGTGCCTCTGTTTGATTGAAATTTGCCTTGGTCTCTAAGTAAGAAAGAACACTGGGGCCTCCTACAGTTTACTTTTTGATTGTAACTTGTATTCAAGTATCACACAGAAACCAGAGCCATAACAAAGGGGCACATCAGCAAAGAGACTTTACTAATACACATGAACAGATAGTACTCTTTGCAAAGTAGGATTTATCTGTCCAAATTATGATATATATATGATCTGAATTTTTGTTTACGACTTCATTGGTGGAAAGAAAAAGGCACTTTTAGGATGCAATTCATCTTAGTCAAACCAAGAGATCTAAAACTGTCCAGTTGAATGGCATCCAAAGTCTCTACATTTTTCCACTGACTATAAAAGAAGCCCAGACAGCTTGTTCAGATGTAAATGTCTATACTGCAGATGTCTGAAGTTAAGTGAAAGGAATCCAGGGAGTTTACCATCCAAAAACAATAATGCGAATATCGTATGGAGAAGGTCTGAACAATACAGATATTAAAGAACATGCCTAACATCACAAATGACAACTGAGTAGCCATACCAAGAATGAAATACATATTTCTTGAATTCCAGAATTCTCATACTTCAACCACAGACCATCTTTTCTATGAAATGAGTAGGTATGTAAAAATTTTCACATCTTAAAGTAATGCTTACAGCTAGTACAGAAAGATTTTGGCTAACCTCCCAGCCATACCTTCTATTCCCACCTACCCACAATATCCCTACACGAGGTTTCAAGGGAATATTTAGCTTTTTACTCATTTAAGGAAACTACTAAAGATAAAAATAATACATTCCACCTAGGGGAAACAGCATGATATAAGATACAAGAGCTATAACTCTTAGGAAAAAAATTCAATTTTATAAAGAGAAGAGAAGAGTGCAGTGTGAGAGAAAATTGTATCCCTTCCTCTTCAGTTGAATCCTTTCCTCTTCACAATTTTTTTAACTAAAGCCATAATCCCAGGAAAAATATCTGAACAGATGTTTTCCCTTGAAAACATTCCAGAAATGAAAGCACACATGGCATACTGATCTGCTACTTCCTTCAACACATTCTCGTACAGAGATAACAAATGTACCATGTGATGTTGCCATAGTAGCCTCTCATATTTCACCATTGACTAAAGCAGAGGACAAAGTGAATATCTCTACCCATACTCTGGGCACTGGACTGGCTGCAGTAGCAGATTGTGCTTCTAGTATTTGCTGTCACTTTTATTCTCTAACATTGCTCTGTCTGTTGTGTTCCAGAGCATGTGTGCTGAAGTGCAGCATGCACCAAGCAGGTATATAGATCAGGTATGTCCACATTCTCTGGTTCATTAACTTTCTTTAGCCTCCCTGTCATCCTCTATCTGCATGTTTTTGAAACAGACTACAAACTCTGTCTCCGTGAACTTACCATTAATTTATGCAATGAAACTGGTCAATGTTAAGGCTTTTTGTAAAGGAATGCCAGAAAATAGAGGATGAATATCAAACAGAAAAAATCCCCAAGCAACACTGTTAATAATGTTGGAAAAGTACTCACCTGAAGCAATAATCATTGGCAAAAGGACCTACCTCATCTACTTGAGAAAGTGGTGTGATCAATAGGAAATAATAGAAATGTTTGTAGAATACAGTGGAGAAATTTGAAATACTAAAAAAGAACAGGCAGAAAATATTATAGAACAAGAAGGACATTTTTGAAAAGGACACACAACTGAAACAGAGGTATTTAAGGGTATGTGTTGCTCAAGAAAACTATAACTAAAGCAAGACTTGGTAGATCAATGTATTCACATTCTTGCATTGACTTAAAAGCAGACTAATGACATATGAATATAGCCACAGAGGAGAGTAAAGTGTCCCTGTGTCAGCATCATTCCTGGAGAGAGCTGTAGCACAAGTTCTGTGCCTCTAAACCTAATGATGAACTTGAATAATGTATAAAGTCATTAAACACCATTTGGAATTGCACCATGAATGACTTCTCTTTTCAAGCACAGCAAGAAAGACAAATAGTGCCAAAAAATAATAGGCCTCAACAGTTTCTGAATAATTTCCTTTACAGAAAAAATATCCAATCAAATAAACATGAAGACAACAGTAAGATTATATTAGCTTTACTTTCTGTAGGTTCACGATCTTTGGAGATACTCATAGAAAATTATTAGATATTAGTCAATCCTGGTCTGATGCATTTAAATGAAATGAAGAGATACTCATGGGTATGGTTATAACTAGGGACCTCAATTTCAGGACAAATTAAGTTATCTAGTTAATAAATTTTGCTGTACTGATGAGCACCTAGACGTCACTGTCATGTAAGATTGGGAATTCTCTCTATTAGAGGCATAAAATCTCTGAAGAACTCCTATCTCTGTATAGAACACTAACTTTTCCAAATCACAGAAAATATTTAAGAATAAGTAGAATTTCTACAAGAAATGCAAAATGAAACCGGAACCCAAACCCAAATAAAATAAAAACTGCTCTCTAAAATAGAAGAATGTTTCAATGACAATACACGAAAGAGCATAACAACTGTCAGGAACCAAACCTAATTAAAAATTGCACCTGAAACTGGAGAAAATACATAAGGCAATTAAAAAAAATTTATTTCTTAGGCAGTGAGTGTTGGGAGATGCAGTGAAATAGAGATACTTCCAGGTGACTGAAAAAATAAATGAACACTACCTCAATTTTTAACATTCATAGTTCTGCGATGAAATCAGAGAACTGATGGTTTAATGTGAATGGAAGTATAGAAATTGGCATGGAAATAGAAATTATAATATTGGTTTAAAAGCAGAAATCAAGTCTCTTAATACATCAGTGCATGAAAAGCTTCACATATCGAAATTCTGATCTGGTAGCAAATACTTTTAATACTTATTTTTTTAAGTTTTGGAGAGTAGTACTGAACGACTGGAGAACAGCAAGTTAGCACTAAATATTTAAGTAAAGTTGTGTACCCAACTACAAGATCAAACTTGAAGATAGTTTGGACAGATTTGTAGTTAAAGTTAAATGGAAAAATCATCAAGTGCAACATGGATTTGTTAAGGTTTGCTTCTGCCACATTGTTCTGATAGCTTTCTCTGATGAAACAGTGGATTTAAAAATGCACATTTCTACTCCTGGAAGCAATTATTTTAAAGGACATGAATGGTTTAAAAGAAAGAGATGTCAATGGGTGGTGCCAAAAGAAGCAGCATCAGAGGGTTCAGTGCCCAAGGAGGAGAGTTAATAAGTATCAGGGAAGGTGAATAGCAGGATGGTACCACAATAATAGACTAAATTCAATAGTCTAGGGTTCAACTTTTCTTAGAGGCTAATAAAAAGCATCACAGTTATAAGCTAGATATTTGTCAACTAGAAATGACTGAGGAAAAAGATCAAGAGAACTCTTTATTAACAAAATGAATACAACATTAACAAGCTGTTCCTGTGAAAAAGGTAAATGAGATGCCCAAGTTAAATCAGCAAAGATAAGCGAGTATTTTTGCTGTTTTACAAAATGATGTAGTAAATTATTCCTCATTTGGTGATGTTTGTTGTGTTATTATGTCAAAATGAAGGTAGAAAGGCTGCAAGAAAATAATGAAGTTTTCAATTTATATATTGAACAGTTCAATATCAGGTTAGAAAGAATAGTGTTCTCTGAGAACAACTGGATATAATGATTAAAAATTAATTCACCCAGACATAAGTGAGATTCTGGAGCAGTTTTTCAATGGCAGTAATAGGAACAAGAAGCTGAACTACATATAATACAGAATTGGTTTAGGGAAAAGGTTATGCCTCAAGTGCCTGCCTGCAGCAGCATGAAAGTAAGCTCACTGGTCCCAAAAGCCCCCTTGCAAGTATTACTGGTTTTGACTTTGTAATGAAACTTTTTTCTTTTTTTTTTTCTTTAACCTTAAAATACTCACATATTCACAGAAATGTATCTGTCTCTTTGGGACGATTTTTTGGAGGCCACTGATATCACTCAAAAAGCCATAGAGAGAAAGTCAGACCTGAAACAAAACCTAATATTTCCAGGGGGAATGGAAAATTCTAGAGAATATGTAATTATAACAAATATAAAAACATGATATATGTTGCAAAACATCTTTTCTGACCAGTCATAATCATTATGATTTTGTAATCAACAATGTCTTAGTATTACTGAAATATAATCTATATTTATATTGTCTTTTATAGTAATGTCTTTATCCAAACGAATTGAGCAATTTACTTAAGCCTATGGGAAAAAAGTCATGGTTCCATATTTCCAGAGAAGTGCTTTTCTCTACTTTAATGAAAGATGAGCCAAAATAAAAATTGTGTTGGCAAAAAACGACAAAATCACATTTCCATACAGGAACAAGACTAGGCAAAACAAAACATATTACAGTGAGCCTTCTTAGACACAGTAGCCAGAAGAAAGATGTACTTCCTTTATATTTATATCTTTTTTCCCAAGAACTGGGCGCTCCACTGGAATATGAAATATTCACTGAACAGGAACAAGTTCTGTCAGGTCCATCTAAAGCACAGTTGAGAGGAGAAGAGGGAAGGGAGAGAAAATATCTTGCCTCAGTGTAGGTGCGGCTATATTACTGTTTTAGCTTTGCCCAAGAACATGTTTTTGCCTCCTCATCCTCCCTGTTACTGAGCCTGGGTTTGCGCAGGCTGGTTTGCATTACTGAGCGGTCTCAGGGCGTGCAAGCTGCTCCTTCGGGATGAAGCTAAAAGGGAAGATGCACTGCAGGAGA
Source organism: Grallaria varia (assembly GCA_013396735.1). Taxonomy (NCBI): domain Eukaryota; kingdom Metazoa; phylum Chordata; class Aves; order Passeriformes; family Formicariidae; genus Grallaria; species Grallaria varia. The sequence continues at coordinate 813,372 of VWZG01013123.1, forward strand.
ACGTGAAATGCACTTTAGCAGCTAGCAGGCATTGAAGATGCACAATCAGACTAGAACTAGTCCAAAGTAAAAGCCCAAAGATACTTTCACTGCTGGCATCAGGTCCTGGGTTCTCTTTTGCTCCACAGATATACACACCTGTCAAGTCTGGTTATCCCACTTGCTCAATGTAGACAAATTCTGTGCCTCTTGGAAAGCCACCTTTTTTTATTATTATTTTTTGATTTCTTAAAATATCTGAGCATCAAACCCTTCAATGNACTCATGGGGAAATGTAATCACTGTATAGTAAAATACTGCCCAAATTATGCTGAAAAAGAAACTACAATCCACATGCAAATGCTTTCAAGATGGGGATCACAAAAAAGATGCAGACCTGTGGGCTAGGTTAGAGGGAGAAGATGCAAGAAGTTGGGAGACTGTACAGAGATCAGGAACAGACTGAGACAAATTAAAAAGAAAAAAAAGGTAAGAATCACTAACACAAATTAAATAGGTGGGAAAGAGAATAGGTAAAAGGAATGCGAGTGGAAATATTAAAAGTGTACTCTCCTTTCCCAGGTAATTAAAAGCATGAGGACCATGTTTGAACTTGTTCTATTTCTTTTTCTTCTATAAAAAAGTTTTGGGGGTTTTTTTGTTTGTTTTTTTTTTTTCCCCAAACAAGGCACCTACCAGGAAATCCTAAGCATTCTCATTTTAACTTCCATAAAGCAGGATCTGAAAAGTCTAGACTGAATCTAGTGAGAGCTAGCTCTTCTTCCAGTGTCCTGATATGTACACATAGGCTTGCTTGTCTAGAGTAACACTTCCTTGTGTTCCTGTTCATAGGGTGGTTTTTTAGGGAGAGTTTTTTTCCTTTCTTTATATTCAAATTTAGTCAGGAGGATCAAAGAGTTGTCCTCCTCCAAGTGACCAGTCAGTAGCCAGCTGCTGCCAGTGACAGATGTGGACATCATCAAAGAGCTCAGACATAAAGGAGCAAGATCTTGTGTGCCAGTACCATCTAAAATGGTAATTAGTGGCTTAATAAGAAAGAAATCAATGAAAGTCAGCTGGAAAACAGTGACAGAAAGACATGGACTTGTATGCTTTAAGAGACGAAGGAAGTCAGAAGGACAGGAATACAACAGTTCTCTTTCATGTGCTTGACTTCCAGATAATGAAACCATCGTAAATGTTTATATTCCTCCCAGCATGTATGTGAGCAATTACATAAAAGAAGTTATGGCCCTTATCTCTATTCCACTACAGTGAGATGAATAGTGTCTTCCAATTACATCTAGTAAGAATATGGGTTCAAATTATAGGCCCATGAGATAACTATGAACAATTACTTTTTATATTTCCATTCTCTTTTTATTAGAAAGTCAAGGAAATTCTATGACAAAACGCTGCTAACAGGGAGCTAATGACAGCTGGTAATTACTTATGACCTTTTAGAACACCTAGTTTATTAAAACCTCAGTTTCTAAATCCAGGAGACAGATAGTTAAGATACTTCACCCTCTTGAAGTATAATACTTCAGTACAGCCCTAATATATATACTCTGTCTTTGATCTACTGGGAGATGTGTACAGCTTCCCTCCAGTCAAAAGCTTTGCTTATTCCACAGAAGTTGTGTGTTCAAGAAGTTCAAGAAAGGCCTCTATTAGGTATGCAATTAACTTCACAAACTAGTCCTTAAACCCATAGGCATAAACATCTCCAACTTATCTGCTGACGGCTGCCACTGCAAGAACTCCCCAGCAATCTGCCAGAGACCCTACACAGCGGTTCAGTGATGTGCTCCAAAGCTTTCAAGTTACTTATGCCTCCCCTTCAAACACATGGCACCTGCAGATCAGCCAAACTAAAGAAATCACCTTACTTCACCTTCCATGGCTCGTCGCAGTTGGCTCATACCTTAACCACAGCTATCCTTTCCGTGCCCAGTAGCCTTGCAGTGGGTACAGCCAGTGCCACCTGACAACTCCCAGCAGCTCCTGCCAGCTGAAGGAAGGCAAAGAATTAACAGAAGTCATGTGGATGCTGTGAAAAAGAAGACGAAAATCTTTCCAGTGACATCCAAGCAACTCTGGCATATTTTTGGCAATTAGTTCTCATAATTGTTCACATCTCAGTTTGTTAGAAATGTGAGTTTAGCAAACTGGAAGTGCAACCTGTACTATAAATGGTTTTGTGACTGAGTTAAAATAAGGAAAAACCCCATAAATTGCTTTTTAGCTCATCTCATATCTTGCTGAGAATTGCAAGTTGCAGTACACTTCATAGCTATTTAAAGTGAATTTAGTTACTACTTTAAATGGCCACATGAAAACATACAGAGCTATTGGCAGACAAGATTAATAGCTCCTTCTCTTTTTCCCACCTCCTTTATATTTTTTATTTTATATTTCTATAACTTTTACAACTTCCCTGAGTAGATATGAAATATTCTTGGTGAAATTAAAAGGAAACTAGTGCAGTGTCAATATTGTTATTCTGTTGAGTAACTACATTCACGTAAATGTTAAACAATTCAATAATGTGCCAGGCAGTGTTTATAAATGTGCACCAAAATAATAACCCAGATGAGGGCTGTTATATTACAAGATTATTATGCCTTTTTTCACATACTTTATAATTAAATAGACCCTTTTTCTTTCAGTTTAATAGCCAGGAATAGTATCTCATTAGCTGTGCTTTCAATTTAACCCTTATAACTTGGAAGATATTGTCCTATAATTAGCTCAGGGTATTTAAACCCTCCCAGCAAAACAGTAAATGCATATGGGTGTCTACATGTGAAATGAAATTACAGTAATGCACAATATGAGTCTTTTATCATACAGGGTTGGGTTTTTCCTGGTTGGTTTTTTTTCTATTTTTATTTTTTTATTTTCCCCCTCAATCAACTAGGGTTATTATGAGAGAAATAAAATAACTTTTACAACTTCCCTGCCTATAGCAGCTATTATTTCATGCACTCTTTCTTGAGATGGATTATCCAGCTCATTTCCAAGGAGTCTTGAGGGCAGTCAGGTGAGCTCCTGAAGTAAAGATTGCCTTCATTTCTCCCTGCAGTACTACTGTATAGCACAGATAAGTGCTTTTTGAAAATGTGCCAAGGGCTGCATTGATGTCATTCATCGGGAAAAGTTTAATTCTTCTCTCAATCTGAATCCCTCAACTCTTGCTAAAGTTAGTCAGATGTATAGAACGACAAATGCTCACACTTAAAGGATAGAAATAAAATATCTTAGTTCGACTAAGTTAATGCTTAAGAGTTACATGCTGCCCACATTAATTGCCCAAGTTAACCAGACAGGGCTTCAACACACAAGTGAGACTGAAGGGCGTGGATAGAACATTCCTGACAAGGAATGAAGCTGTGGGCTTTCAAGTCTGCTCAGATCTTGTCCTCTGTTTGCAGGTTTGGAGAAGCAGCTCCCACCATGGGGTCTTCTGCACCACAGTCCAGAGGGGCCCATATGCAGGAGAAGGAACAAACACAGCTCTGCTCACCCCAGAGCTTACCCATCATCTGCTGTGTAGGGGAGCAGGAGCTTCAACTCTCAATGCTTCAGGCTGAGAAGGTAAATGTTTAAACCATGAGATGAGTTTGGAAAGAGCAGGATGAACTGATTGTCTGTTTTGAAAGAAAGTCAGCCAGTCATTTCTATGGAAATGCATGAAGCTGGTACCTGGAATCTGGAAATAGCTTTTGGCTCTGAATCCTTGTTTAACATAAGTACCTACCACAGAGCTGCCAGTGGGCAAGGTGGGGAGCGGAGCTGAATAAACAGAGCTTTTTCCTCTCAGGCATTTTCTGTTTGCACATTCTGTGTGCAAAGCATGGTGAATCCTATTTTTAGGCATCCAGGTCTCCCTCTTCAATATCTATGGAACTTAGATGGTTTATACAGTAATTTTAACAGCCCGGAGAAGAGTTTTCCCAAGTTTTCAGCATGCAGTGCCTAAGCCCAGACCTGAGTCATTCATTAGTTATTGCACAGAAACATACAATTTTGTACATCTGTAAAAGGTTGTGCAATAGGTACTAGCACTCTTTCACTGTGAATTTAGTCCTGCTGAAGTCAACTTCACCCACATTGCAGTGGCAACGGTTTGCAAGAGCAGCGTTTTGTCTCTTTACTTGTCTCCTTTGCACCAGCGTGCAATGCCTGCTTTGCAATGCAGGCTCTCAAAAGCCTGTTTGACTGCTGCTGTTGTCTGTGGTTGTCCTCTGGGGAACCAAAACGTATTCTACTTTCTACTGCAGAGCCATTCAGAGGTGTTATTCTGTCACAAGACAATCAAGGTCAACAAAAGTGCTTTCTGGATGATTTAGGAGCTCTGATGCTGTCATGCCACAGGAAGGGACAACAGTGTATGTGTGCATGAATGGAAGTTGGAGTGCTGGGACCTAGTGCCTGTTTTAGCCATATTGTGGTCAGACCAAGACAGGACTATTCCTTGGCCACCATTTTGAAACTTCTGCCTTACTGATACATTTGTTCTTTCAAAACCCCAGTGGCATGAAAGGAAGAAGCTGTAAAATGAGGCTTTGTTCCATGTAAGCCTGGAACAAACTGCTCTTACCTAATTTTTAGCAAAATCATGTAGCCCTTGCTCAACATTGATTTAGTAAGAAGGAATGACAAATACAGACTTCAGAAGCTGTACTTCAAGTGAAGCTGTCTGAAGTGGATAATTTTCTCAAACCATGCTATGTACCTATTTTACTTCCTATTTATTCTATTCCTTTTACTTTCTCTCCGTACTACAGATGCTTTGTGAAACTTCCAAACTACAAATCAAATCCATCTGTACAAAACAATAAATAATAATTTTGTAAAACAGCTTTATTTCATATTAACCTCAACACCAAATGCCAGCAGCCCTAATTAGCCTTGCAATCCCATCTACTGCATAAGGTCTAAAGATTTGAACACAGTCTTTCATCTGCTACCATTCAGGAGACTGATAAAAATTTACTCTGCTTTTAAACGCACTGTACATGACTGAAATTTACCTCATACTGGGGTGTACTATAAATAATGTCTATCTGACAAGACTGGGAATTTTTCACAGCTTTGTTTCAGAGCTATTCAAAACCATGGTTATCAATGACTACACCACAAAATTTCGGTTAGCTTAGTATTTCTGTCACAGCCAGGGATTTTGATGGATGATTGCCCACTCTTCTCTAGTGAAATATAATTATCAAGGCATAAAAATCACTTAATTGCAATGCTGGAATGTTTAAGCATAACAGTAATTAGTTTTTCTGTAACGCTTTCCATTCACAGATGTAAGTATTTTATACCACTTCCATTTTATAGTTGAAGTAAACTGAGGCAGAAAAGGAACAGAACAGGGCACTTTTTACACTGTGGATTAGAAAGCAAGCTTTGAAAAAAAAAGCCAATCATTCTCACTGCCAATCCAGAGTTGCCCTTACTCATGCTAGTTAGAGCAAGGTCAGTCAGAGAAACTGTAAGAAAATAGTGTTTGACAGACTGTCTTTTCTGCTGGAATAGCCTCCTCTAAAAACTCTACTACTACTATTACTACTACTACTACTACTACTCCCACAAAGTTAACCAAGAAACCCCAGTGCTGTAGAGTGCACTCACAGAGAAGTTTGATACATTTTTCTGAAGAATTCGAAGTGTTGAAGGCTGGCTGATCAACAGTGCACTCCAGACAGGAGCAACAGAGTCGGACTCTGGCCCTTATTCTGTTGTTTTCCTGTAGCAGGGGCATGACTGGGAGCAATGGCTGGGACCATTCATATTGTTCCACATGAACTGGAGTTCTTAGACCAGTGCAACATGACCTAAAGCAAAAGCCTTTGCCAAGAATGTTTTCATTAATTGGGAACAAAATCCGGAGGCTCATGGCCAGGTCAGTCTCCAGTGCGAGTCCCATCACCCACCAGGCAGCTCACAGGTCTGTGTTCTGGGAGGAGGCTGGTTATAGGGCACTACTAGGAGTGGGGTCTGACACTGTATTGGATTCAAGATGGGAAAATCTGCCTGTTCAGACAGGGACAGGATTGAAGGAATAACAGTTTTTTCTTGCTTTCTTAGCTGATGGAGCAATTAAGGCTAATTTTCCTATTGTGTTTGATACAAGAAGAGGTGTAGATTTAGCCCTCAACAGAGAGTATAAAGATGGCCACCAGGAGGAAAAGGCTGTTTAATAATATATTTGTGGTCAGACATAGGGACTGAAGACGAGCCTCAGTACAGGCTGGTTAAACAGCAAAAATGTGGTCTTAGCTGTTATGAGTTCTTTATTTTAATTACTAATGACCTAATACCTGAGAACTCTCAAATGGAGCTTTTCAGCACTTACCCTTGTACAGTTTTGCAATGCTTCACATCTCCCAGGGTTATCCCATCATTGTTTTGTCAAATACATGATAAAAATTATCTTTCCTAGTAAAATCTTTCCTTGGACAATTGATAAAATACTTCTGCACCTCACTACTAAACAATATATTGCTTTGGTTTTTTCCAACTTCATATTCAAACAATGAAGTGACTAATTTCTAGTGCCTCAGTAGCATTTCACTAGAGTGTTCCTATCGTTCTGGAAAGGAAAAGAAATTAGAAGAAATCATGAAAGTGTGAAATGTTTTTCTCCCACATAGAGCAGTCTGAGAGACAGTACCAGTGTTCTTCCTTATGATGGAAGGATGGGTAAGCAATTAATAATTTCCTAGTGAATTCAAAATTTCTTCATCTGATGTAGCATGATGGTCTTAAGATGGTTTAAGACTAGCATTTTTTTGTCTGTTTTAAAATATCCATGCATGTTGCTTTGCCAAGAAGTAAGCCTTAGAAGAGCTTCAGAGTCTTCCACCACCACCCAATTTATTCCCTTATGGAACCTGAGCCACAATTCCTGTATATTACAAGTGATAAATATGTAAAGCTTAAAAAAAAGTTTGTTAAAAAAAGCCCTTTCCAGTAAACAAAGCAGAAATGATTGGAAAGCCAGAGCACTACTTTCTCTGTAAAAATTTGTTACCAACTTCACACTAGAAGGATATGTTGCTGCTGTTCTCAGAAAAAAAACAAACCAAACCAAACCAAACCCAAAAAGGTGTGCACACAGTCATTGTTCTTTCCATGGTGGTAACTGAATGAGTGCAGACTACTGCTGTACAGTCGTACTTTTCAAAGCCCACCCTGATGGATGAGAACAATTAGATACAGATCCAATCTACCAAGGCAACAGGCAGAGGGCAAAGTGTAAAGCATCTCCCTTAGCAAAAGAATGCTGAAGGCTGATACTTGGAGAACATCTAAGACAGAAATTTAGGCATGCAGGGTGAGTAAAGAACATTTGAGGAACATTAACGCCCAGAAGACAGTATGGCATTTCATGAAAAGGCCTTGGTTTCTCAAGTATTAATGTGTAATATTTGGTCTCAGAACTGCATTAAAGTGAAGCCCAGAATGGAGAACCTGTATTTTCAAACAAACAGATAGAAACAAAAAAGAACAAACAGAAATTTTGCTAAGCCTAAAATAAAAACAGAGCAATCTGCCCACTTGAGAATACAGACTTGGCCCTTTGCATCTGCTGGTGGTGTAATAAATTCTTTGTTTCCAAACAGTGCGAACCGTCAAAAGTTCACGTTAGGTATTGGTTAGTGTGTTTCTTTAATAAGTGGGCTGCATATCCGAGATAACAAAAGTACCATGTGTTGCAGCAGATACTACAGTGAGGACTATTCTTACTGAACAGCAGAGAAGATAATCACACAGACCTTATGTAAATAAGTAGAACACACATTATAGCTACAGTAAATCTTAGGAGCCTTCAATTTGCTCTTTTCTTCACTGACTAATTTTTCAAGTCTATTGCTTGAACATGCATTTTTTTCCCGCTCCTGCCTCACTGCTTCCTGCCTTCTTTGGTTTAACTCTGTGGTTCTGCGTAGGAAACTGCTCTTGTATGGAATCTAAATATGCATCTTTATGGCATTTAATCTCATTTAGAAAATAGTTCTGTAGTACTCCACAAATGCTCATCTAAAAAGCCTCCCTATAGTGTATTTATTTTTATCTGCCACCAGTGGTATATGTGCATGCATATCTGTGTGAGAGGAAATGTTTTCGTGTGCTCATGACTGCGTGTTTGCGTGTGCTAAAATATATAGCTGCATCTATTTCACATGTACACATCAGTATCTGGGGATATACAGAGCTAATCACATCTAGAAATGTCATTTACTTAGCATTGCTAATGAATAGTAGGAAAGACCCTGAAGAATTTGCATCTATGTATCCTCAAGCACTGCATTCACTCACGTCAGACCAAATTACAACAGCCGGAAACTGGCTGATGATTGTAAGAGACAATGTGATTGAAGATACCAGAAAAGAGATAGGAGGCCTGAGTCTCTCACTTCTGTTGTCTACTAACCTCCTTGGGTTATCAGCAAATGACTTCACTGTATCCCCACTCCTGTGAAGCACCCTCCTTTCCAAACTCAGTTTCAACATGTGAATAGTAACAAAAAAGCAGAATATTTATTATGATTACGCAGGCAACCAAATATCCCATGTGGACATCCTGGTAGTCAGGCACCATCTGAAAATTAGAGTTATAAAGCACACACAGAACAAGCTTTAGGTCTCCTGATAATGATTAGTTTCCTAAAGCACTTATTTAATTCCCATCACATCTGTGAGGATTGTATGGTACATGTTGGGGATCAGATCCTGATTTTACCCAAGTCTAAAAAGGTTAAAAAAAGCTGTTGATGGAAGAGAACAGTCACAGTTTGGTCACCTTCCTGCTGCAGAACCACCAGTTTCAGCTGATTCCAGGAGATCTCAGCATTGCCTTCTACATGGTATTCACAGAGGTGCTATTTGTGATGATGACGTTTGCACTGTGGGTGTCATCTTTTTCCTTTGGGAGCCAGACAAAGGTAAATGATTCCCACTGTACAGATCACCGAGCAAACATTTCCAGCATTCAAATTTAAAGCCGTAATTTTTATTTGATTTGAGGCAATTATTTACCATAGTTACTGTTACTCTTCAGTGTATTAAGGAGCTGAGAATTAGACCTCTGGGGTCCGTAATTCTATCCATGACGCTGGGCTCATTAAATCAGCAGTAAGGGTGATGTCAAAATCAGCAGATTAGAAGAAAACCCCTCGCTATTACAAATCTGCACAGCTCCAGCAGCTTTGAGGCAGATAGACACCTGCTGAGGCACTGGCTTGGCAGCTGCGGAGGAAGTGTGCATTACTGGAGCAAGGAAAAAAGATGGGGTTTTCCTGATGTTTACACAGAGAGCTTATTTTTTAATTCCCTTTCTCTCGTATATGTCTTAGGTGGGGGAATACTCCTGTGACTTGGGGTGAGGATTTTTCCGGTGTATGGAATACTAAACAGAGCCCTTTTTTAAAAACAGTGAAACTGAGGATATGAATATGTGAGATATGAGTAGTAATATTGTTGAATTAGACTTTTTTCAGCGTTGCTTATGAGGCCTAAGTGGACCAATGCAACTGTGAGATATTCTTGTTCTTCCTTGTTTCAGTGAAAGCTATGTTTGTAATTTTATTTTTATTTGTATTCTTGTTTGTATATGAAAAATTCATTTTGTGTGACTACAGTGAATATATATGATGTATATATATGAAAAAATACAGAATATCGGAAAAAAAATTCTAAATTTCTGTGCCAGTAAAGTTTCTGTCACTATAAATCCTGTAAACCAACAGCTACATATTATAATAATACAGGCTAGGGCATCAGCTTAAATATGACAAATACAAAGAACCATTCAAAATATGATAATCATTTAAATATCTGCCCAAGAAATTGCTTTTCTCTCCTCACTTGGCTCTCCAGTCTTTTGTAGTTACTTGCTGATGGATATCTTGTTTCCCTGCATCTGTGTGGGAGGATGAGTGAAATGAAATGCAGCTTTTCAGCCTAGAAAGAGAAAAAATGGGATTTAACTGCAGAACTGAAAATGTTATCAGGGACGCGTGCATAGCACAGCAAGGCTGGACAACTCTCTATTGAAAGGTAGATGTCAACAGCAGGCAGGTACAAGATAGGCAAGATACGCGTATGGACACAGAGAGACAGTCCCGGTGGGTGCTTTGCGACCCACTGGCACAGGCCACGTCTCTCGGTGTCTGTGCCAAGGCTGGGCTCAGGGTCTGTGCAAGGCCACTGCCACAGAGGCACGGCCACCTGAGGAGAAAGTCCTTACATCAGCTGCTTCTGCACCTTCTGCTGGGAGCAACAGGCCCGGTTTTCCTCCTTTCTTTCTCCATCCCAGAACCATCCCCAAGCCTTTTCCTGACCTGGCAGGCATGATAATATTCAGTTTTGCCTTCAGCACTTTGAATTGCTTCTGAGAAGACTGAATTCCACTCTTTTTTTTTTTGCTACATCTTTATCTCCGTGAGGCACAAAGGCAGAAATCACTTTGTGTGGATATTCTTCCAGGCACAAAGAGAAGCTAGACCAAGTCTTTGAAGAAGAGCCCTTTAGTGAGGTAACTCTGAAGCTGCAGAATGAAGGAAAGGGGGCACAGCTCGCGTGCATTCTGGAGGCCCCATAAGTGATGCCCATTTCAGGCTGCCATGGTCTCTTCCTCTGGGGTGCTCAGCATCCAGCACCGGGATTTTCTGGCTTTTGTCTCAGCTAGTAGGAAAAGGAAGAGGCAAAAGGCTCCTTTTCCTCTCACACTCTCGCTATGCAGAGGCAACACTGAGTAATTTTGCTGTTTCAGCACAGGGCTTGTGGTTGCAACAAAAATTTGGGAAGGCCACGTACAGGCCAGAGAATTCCCATCCAAATTTTCCTCCTCACCCACCCTCCTTACCTATTACCAGGTGACACAAACGAGCACCTAAGCTTTCACACATTGCCAAAAAACCAAATATGATGTATTTGCACAAGCTTCTCTCCATAACCACAATTGTGCAATGATACTGAAGAAGGGATCTTTAAAATATTACCCCCTTAACTTCAATTAACCTTTGGAACCTGATTATTCCAAATCAATCACAATACCATTTGGCCACACAAGGGGCACCCAAGGAGAGGTGACAAATACTACAAAAAAGATAAAAGATAATTTAACAAGAAGCAAGTTGTAAGGGGTGACAAAGTGTTATTTCCATAATAAGCTTATCTGAGCCCGGGTAAGTTCCTGAACAGGGTGTGGATTTGGCAGTAACAAAGAAACAGGCCACACAAAGAATGTCTGTTTAGCTAATGAATGCCACTGAAGTGGTTGACTCTCATTTCTCTGGTTTGGATCCATGCCACCTTTACTCTAATGTCAGACTTTGTTTAATTGGCAAATATGCCTTCAAAGGATTGCAGAGCCCTCCATGCTGTTCCACAGGCTGTTAATATTTAATTGTGATTTGTTAAAGGCATACTAACAGTTGATAAAACTGTGTGTCTGGGTGCTTTATTGTAATGCAAAACAGCAACAGGACTTTCCATGTTCTTTTTTTGAGGGTTGGAAGGAGAATATTGTCTAAGAGAGGGGAGAGAAAAACATAAATTTATACAGTTTTCCATCACAAAGTTTCTTGGAAAGTATCACAGGCATTATTGAAAATGTATTTTGGAGGTATGAAATTAATGAAGTGATTTTCTTATCTCTCTTTACTTCACTACAAAGGAAAGCAATTAATTCAGTGGGAAATTACTGGTATTTAAAACAAGACAGAAATAACTTTTGCATTTTATGCTTTCAAATGTATTAACAAATTTTGGACTTAAAGGAAAAGTTATTTAAATTGGGCCTTTTTGATGATCACTTTGAGAATACAAAAGCAAGAGTCTTCTTGGAATTTGTCCATATGTGTTACATTTAACTGAAATTTCATTTCCATTGAACTTGCAGAAAGCAAGACATAGTATCTAGGACAAAACTCAAACTAATAAGACTGAAGGACTATGTTACATGAAGGCGTTAAACCATAAGAAAGTGCCTACACAATTTCTGAATATTACTCTTTGTGTTAACTGAATGACAAAAATAAGTCTGTGTAGTAGTCTTTATTCAAACAAAAGTTATGTTCAAGAACATGATAGAAATAGCAATGTGAAAATAAAAGGTAAATAGAATAGCTGGTAAAACATTTTCAGTCTTGGCTGAAGCGCATTCAACAAAAATATCACCCATCCCCACCCATTTTCTTCACTGTGAAAATCCTTAGTTCTTTTTAATTAAATAACTACCCTGTTACAGTAGCTTTTTATCTTCCTAAGAAATATGAGTCAGCCAATAAAAAAAAAAACAAAACCATCAAAGAGGTTACTTAGCACCTGTAAGCAATAATTTACACTGATGCCAACCCTTTGAAAGTGAAGGGGCACATTACCTTCTTGACATATGTGAGTAATTTCCCTTTAGTTCATTTCTGTTATTGCCACATAGAAAATAAAGTTTATTCTCAGAGAGTAAATATGCAAAAGTATTTTTTTTTTAGAATCTGTTTTAAAATCTGGTCAAAATGTGAGACAAGGTTTCTGCAGCTATTTTAGCCTTTTTCTTTCCACAACATCTGAAATATCAGTAACTTTGGAGATCTTAAAAGGTTCCTCTTTCATTGAAGACCAAGCCATGGTTATTAGTTATACCACTGAAACCTCAGAGAAGTCTTGCATGCTTCTGAGGAAGAGGGAAGTTAATCATCCCATATTATCTCCCATTTACCTGATTAACTGCCAGTCATTTTTGAACTGTTTGACAATTTCTCTCTCCAAGAGAAGGCAGAACAAGATTCTCTTCAGGAGTCATATGCAGCTGCTCCAGGAGCCTTACCTGGACAGGCAGCGGTGCCGGGACTGCCCCGCACGCAACGGCCAGCGCAGAACCAGGAGCTATCAGTGCTGTTTGCAGGGAATAACAAAATTAGGATCCAGAGCCCGAGGCTCAGGCAATTGGCTTATCATAAGTCGTGAAAACCAGCTTAGTTCTGTGCTACAATTTCTGTACACTGTCAGTAAAATAAGGCATTTATGGTTTTGCTAACAATTTCCTCTTGTTGCTTAATGTGGGGACTTTGAAGCAGAATTGTTATATCAGCTAAAATGCAAAGTCCATCTAAACCAGAGGTACAGTTTGAAAGCTCTGTAGTAAGCATAATTCTTCTCTTTCTAAAATTCTCAGAATAATTACTTTTTCCAAATCTTGGGACATTAAATTAAATAGTTTTTTCAAGACTACTATAATCACTCATGGTAAGTTTGTCTTCTGATCACTCAGCTGTGTGTCAAATCACCTACAACAGCTTTGGTCACTGCAATCTGTGGCAGCAGTTTCCACAGAATCATCTCACATTCTGCAGAAAGCATCTCTTCTGCAGCAGATGGACATTTGACACACCATGCCACTAAATATCACTTTGCTTTTCGCTCTTGGATAGAGAGAATGACACAGCAATGAGCCAACGTTTATGAGACAGCTAAATCAATTAGTACTAAATGTAATATACTGGAGGAAATATAAGCATGCCACACAATAATGCAAAAGTCAAAAGCAAGTATTTCTAACTATCAAGAACCATTTGTTTGATATAGTGGGCTTTTTCTAATCTACTTTGCCTTTAAACACTTGCACAGCCACACTTCTCTGGGCAAATACAGAAATTACTTACTTATGATTCTTTGCATCACAGTTTGCTCAAGGCTCTTGCAAAACATGCCAAGACACCCATCTCTCTGAAATCAACAGGAGCATTTGCAGCACAGCGCAACCCACTGTGTTATGAGATTAAGCAGGAAGAAGAGAAACAGGGAGACAGCATAAAAGAACAAGAAAGAAACATGGAGAAAAAGTACAAGGTATAAAATACTATTTTACCTGCTTTCCTTTTGGAAGAGTCTGCTAGACATACTGAAAGCAGTTTGGTAAGTTTTTTTCACGTGGTGTTGCGTGATATTCTCCTCAGCCAAAGAAGGAAATACTATCTTGAACAAGTGAGTCTATGATAAATGAACAAGCGATTGAAAAGTATACTCAAAGAGAAGTTGTCAACATTTCTCTCACAAATTGGCAACGCATTTCTGCAGCACCCTCTTCTATTCCTTACTTTCATTAAGTACATGAATGACGGTACAGAGACTGCTCGTACCATTTGTAAGTCACACAGAGCTGGAAGCACATTGGAGACTGCGGCTGCTGCTCAAGCTGATCCTGAAAAATTGGAGAAATGATCCAAAAACAACATGATGAGATGGAAAAAGAAAACAAAAAAGGGCAACAGTTGGGAGAGGAAATTGAACACACAAACAGAAAATCAGGGATAACAAGCTAGGCAGCATGCTAAAAGAAAGAAAAGGTTGAGACAAGGAGGTTACAGCGGATCACAAACTAAGTCCAGGTGAAAAATGTGATTCTATTCTCAAGCAACAGGCTGTGGGAAGTAACACAGAGGAGGCAGTTATTCTTTATCCTGCACACACAAGGCCTCAGCTGGAGTGCAGTTTTGACTCTGCTGCTGTACAAACAAGGTACCCAATTGGATAGAGTCAAAAACAGCAGAAGAGAGATAAAAATATACTTCAAATCAAACAGCATTAGAGTCAATATACCACTAAAATATTTATTCTGGAAAAGAGAAGACTGAGGAAAGATAAACCCCATTGTAGTCTCCCCATCCCAAGCATCGCAGGAACCGTCTATCAAAGCCTTTGCACTCTGTGGCTGGGTAAGGATAAATGACCAAACGATTTTTCATACAAGTCTTCACCTAACTGGTGGAAGAGTTAAAATGAACCTGTGTAAACAGATGGCAGGCAAAGAACTAACACAATGGGGTGCCACTTGTAGCCATGAGAGCTGGGTCATTTAAAGCTCACTATCTAAAATAGATGTAGTTGCACTCTATGTTTAGGTTCAGCTCACAACCAAACCTACTGTTGATACTACAAAGGCATTTCTATCCCCTCCAATTCCAAGAGAGTTCATATCTTTTTCTCATTCTTTCATCTGTTTCTCATATTTTTTAAGATTTAAGAGGATAGTCAACATTTCCCCTCAGAAGCTTTACTCAAAGCTTCTCGAATCCACTGGAAACACAATAAAAAGATACACACAGATAATTTTCTAAATTTAAAATTCAGTCTACATTTGAGAAACAAAACACTCCCTAAAGTTTTTGCAGTAGTTGTCAAAAAGGCATTTTTGCCTCTGGACTAACTGAATGCCATTTCCAGCCATCAATACACACTGCTTAAGTTGTAGAAGGACCAGAAAACACATTACATATCTCACTTTGAACTTGATATAACTAAGTACAGACAGGCAATGTCTAGACCCAAAATATCCTGTAACCAGTGAGGTAACACTGTGCTGAAATTAAGAATGTTCTAACTGCATGATGAGAGCTTTATTTGGCAGTATTTGATTGCTTAATGTCACTAATGCCGCGTCTAGAGATGATCTCTATTAACTAAGCAGAAAATGAACCCAGTCTGCTCCCCAAAGGAATGATACTTTCTAAGCTAGGCTTATCTCCCAGCCCATGTCTTTTATATCATTAACATCCACATTTTTGTTTGGGTTTTGTGTCACGGTTAACCACCCTGGGCATTATGATTTCCACAGGGAAACCCCACCTTCGCTCCTTTGGCCTCAGTTACCAGACGAAATCCTCCAAGGTCCATAGTACCAGCTGCAAAAGGTCTCAGCTGTGAAAGTCCAGTGAACTACAGAAAGATCATAGGAGGATTATAAATGATTTTGCATTCTCATTGCAAAGAGGAGAGATTCCAGCATAAACTGAAGCAGGATTTGGCATTTACTCATGCCCGCTAGCCATGAAAACAAACATGAATTCCACAGAGCACAGGGAGATTTTGTGGGGATAACAACAAAATTAGGATTAAAGCAGGTGTAGGAGTGATACGACAGCATGGTCCTAAAACTGTGCACTCACTACCTCAGGGCTGCTGGAAGCTTTGACCATCTCTTTATTCAATCCTGGGTTAAAATAGATTTTTTTTTTTTTTTTAATAGTTGGTCTTCACTCTTCTTTGCTGGAAACAAGAACTCTCTCTCCATTCTTCTCCATGTGAGGATATGTACCCCGCGGTAATTCTTCCTGTCTCCACATGAGATTGGTATTTCTGGCAAACTCTTCGTAATTCCTATATGTTGCTGTAACTGCCTGCTCTGTTCTTTATTCCCGTTTACTCCTTCGCTGCTCCTTTTGCTCTCAGTATGATTTATAAAGACAGTGACCTGAATTAACTCAGTAATTTCTCTGAAATTTGGGAGTGTAGAAGAGAGCGTGGTGAATGCAGTATTTAAGATTGACCAGTTAATTATAATTTAAGTAGCAAGAGAAGGATTTTTTTTTTAAATACTATTTTTCTGGTATGATGCATATATTTCATCTGAGAATTAATAATACATCATTAATTTGATTCAGAAAAAATAAAAAAACCCTCTACATTAGAAAAGTTCAGAAAACAGCAAAAAGAAAGATGGTGCTAGTCTGTTTCAATCTCATAATTCATTTCATCATTTATTTCATCAAACCTAGACCCGGGTCCCTGATAATGGGCCCTATCCACAGTTGATTCATAGTATAACATAATGTTCAGATTACAAAAATGAGGACAGAGCCAAGGAAAACGCATAAGAAATCATAGTGCATTTGAAAGGTTAACTGTTGTACATGGTTCATAGAAATTAGAAGAGAAAATAAAACAAAATTCCTCATTTTCCTAACTACTTGACCTTATAGTGTTATCTTGACTTTAAAAAGTTTTCTTAACACAGTTCACTGTCCAAGTTTAACATTGTCTTCAGATAAATATGAAAAGCATGCTCACACTGCTCAATAAACATGATTTGGCACTAGTTTTTATTTTTAAGGCTTTTTGCTTTCTTGCATTACAATCAGGAAGGCTGAGCCTTATCTAACCTCTTTCACTCAAGTACAGTGTGTTAAGGGCTTCTGCTTTTCAGACAATCTAGAAAGTGTATGAATGCTATTCATGTGATACAGCTATTCCAGACTTCTGTAACCTGAAACCTTGGAGTCTTTTCTTTTAGTGTCTCTGGAAGAAGCTGGTCCACAGAAAAAAAAAAAATCTGCCAGAGTGATTCTGTCAGCGTAAAACACTAGACAATGAAAAATGTCATAGGTGTTCTTGTGCATAACCCTCAATCTGTCTAGCCCTTCAGCAAAAACACTCATGCCAACATTTAGAGATGTATTTAGCATAATATAAATGCAAAGAAAATCAGAACAAGTTCCAAAGTATTTAAAAATATAACCTAAATTTGTCAAATTCATTTTTTACTGTGAGAATTAAGATGTAACTGCTTGTTCTCATAGAATCATAGTATCATTAAGATTGGAAAATGCCTCTGAGACCATCAAATCCAACCATTAATCTAATACTTCCAAGTCCACCAAGCAATAGCTAGCTTCTGATGGGAAGGGAAAGATAAATTCTCTTACCCTCTTTTGAGCTGTTAATACACCTTTCACTGCCTTTGAAGGTGAAAGGAAGGGAGAGAACAAAAGCACACAAGAAAGGGCAGAAGACTCAGTGATGGAGCCATGTATGACCACCCAAAATGGCAAATGCCTCTTGTTATTTGCAGGTCACATGAAGTCGGCTGCCAAGTCAGACGTGGGTCAGGTGTCAAGCCCAGTCTTGTTGGCTGGCTAGAGCAGGAGCATCAGGTGCTTCAGCACACTGTTTAGGAGAGCCAAATATGCCTTAGGGATTTGGGAGAAATGGTGTCTCTGGATAGCCTGCTGTTCATTATTGCAGAGATTGTGCCCCTGTTTCCACCTGTGGTCTGGATCACACCTGTTCTGTAAGAAGAGCTTCCCTTGCCCCTGGCAGGTATCAAGCTGTGTATGGGCAGCAGGGTTGGCTGGGACAACCTGATGACTCATGTGCTCTGAACAGTGAGCAAGGACAAAGGAACACAATGGCTTAGCTGACAAACCTGCCAGTCTGCAACACATCTGGCAGGAGATATGCTGGTGGATTTGGGCACTAGGAGCCTGTGGGTGGTAGGTGCATACCCAACATGGGGAATATCCAGTCTGCTTGGAGACATGCATCAGAGGAATGCATAATACGATCATAGAATTAGAGAATCATCCAGGTTGGATAAGACCTCTAAACTCCCAGAGTCCTACCACTAACCCAGCTACACCACTAAACCATGCCACTAAGTGCCACATCTTTTAAATACCTCCAGGGGTAGTGACTAAGCTATTTCCCTGGGCAGCCTTGCTTGACAACCCTCTTGGTGAATAAATTTTCCCCAATATCCTATCTGAACCTCCCTGGTGCAACTTCAGGCCAGTGGGAGGTTCCCCACTGGAGTTCTGAAGAGTTGACAACCACAAAGACAATCCTCAAGACAGCACCAGTGCTAGACAAAGGGCACAGTTTGGGACTGGGCCACATGGGATTCATCATGGACACGGTAAAATGACAGAGTAGATCACAGACTCAAAGCCTCACCCCTGCTAACACTTTCCATGAGCCTGGGAATGCTTGAGCATTAGTGTGTTTGAAAGAGGGGAATCCTTCAAATAAGGACTAGATCTGTTGAAATAAGTGAAGCAATAGCACTGAAAAATCCATACAGCAGCAAAATGATTTTGACAGTCCCTTACACTGCTTCAGTGCAACTCATTAAGCTTGTGTGTCAATGTAGTATTTGCTTAACTATAATTACTCTCAGATGCAGACCTTCTTATGGTTAAATTCTAAGAACACAGGCACTTACTATTCGGGAGGTTGTTGAACTAATTCTCCAATGGTCAAAACAAGGAACAACTGTGACATGGAGTTAAGGGACTCAAAAACCTCTTCTTTCTGCAAAATCAGCAGCCTGTCAGCTGCAAAGAATTACAAGCATTTTCAAGGATTTCAGCAGAAAAGAAAACATTAATAAAACTATTAACAGATTTTTTTCCCCACTCTTAATATGTTTAACACTCAACACCTTCGCTTACCTTTCAGCTTAATGTCACTAGTTCATTTATTTTTATAAAGACTGCTACAGGATATCTTGGTATAAAAATAGTTTACAGGGAGGCCTGTTTGGGAGGATCTCAAATACACTGAGTGATATGGAAGTTAACTACAGGCAAAACATTGTTCATTACCTGATGGAAGAGAGGCCAAACTTTAAGCCTACCGCAGGCCATGTTGGGAGTTCATCAGAAACCTGAGGCATGTGTTTAAACTGCACCCAGCTGAACAGCTCGCATCTCCCTTGCTGCAGTAGGGATGGGATGCCCTGTTCTTGGCAGTGCCCCTCCATCCCAATCCAAGGGGCAGTTATGCTGCTGAGCCTAGAATATTGTATTCTGTTAGGATGTTGTTCACTGAGATCAAAACCTCCTCAGTCATCCCAGCAGCAAGATTTCTTTCTTCACAATTTCCAGCTTAAGGTTGCAATTTGCTAACACCAAGCCCCCTTCTTCCAGCTGAAGTGAGAGTCTAATCCACATAAAACATCTACAGTTTGATCTGTGCTCCAGTTTTAGGTTCTCTTCAATGAAATTTTATCAACAGAATATGAAGAACAGTTACAAAATGATTGAAAATTTTAGATACACTCAGAACTTGTTAGGGCCGTCTATATTTTTAATGATTAGAAATTATGTAGATGACTGATGGATACGTTGAGCTGTCTAACTCTTAAATAGTTAAAAAGTTCTTTACTGCTTTGGTAAGTTGTATTACTATTTGGCTTCATCTCTTTTATATGAAACATGGAAAAAAAAGTTAACATGTCTCTAATTATATTTTGAACCCTTACTAAGAGAGGAAAACAGCTTTAGTGTTCAATTAATGCAGTAGTCAAAACATTGAATTGTATTTTATTAGGTTTTAGTGCTATTATGAAGCATAGGAAAGAATACAAACCTTAGTAATTTACCAGCATCTGCTCTAAAAATGCCAAAATCTTAAAAATTTAAGAGAGCTTTCTGAAAACATTCATTCCACTGTATAGTGAAACTACTGCCTAAAGGTAAAGTGATGTAGCAGAGTTATTGCAAGAAAAACACATGTGGCACATTACTCACATTGGCAAAGTACTGGAGTGTACCTTTGATATGCGAATATCCCACTGACTTCAATAGGGCTATTTATATGCTTAAAATTAGGACATTGTTTAAGTACATTGCTGATTTGAAGCCACAGAAATCAACTCAGACTTAGAGGCATGACATCATAACTTAAATGTTACATGTTATAGTAATTCAGAGTGGGGTTCACCTGAATAAATGTAAACATTTACACTGTAAGCATTGACATCTGAGCTAATTGTTTAGAGTACCAAAAGTACCTATTTCCTCTTCATTTATGGTAAAAGGAGCTTGGGGAGGTTATTAGCTTAGACATAGACATCTCCCACTACAGATAACGGAAGTTCAATGAGATTAATGCCATTCTTGTCTCTCTTTTCTCTGTTATCCTGATTTCTTTACAATCTGATATAAACTAAGCATTTGTCTCTTTTGAGCTAAAAAGACACATTGAAGTGCTTGCTTGTCTGAAGTTAGATCAAAAGCTATTCCCATAAAGCAAGAGCCCTAATATTATGCTAAGAAAAACCTACAGAACCCATGTGTTTGTTTTCAAAGTGTTAATGATCTTCAATTGGCAGGAAGCACCTGATTTCCCAGGATCTGGATATAAACCATTAGGAAAAGAACTACAGAAACAAGACTGCTACTTGGAGAACAGACATTTTATTGCTTCATCTTGGTTTTGCTGGTCTTTATTTGCTATGCAGTTATGTTCTACCGCTTGCTTATGAATTCAACTTTTAATTTTACTGATTATATCTTGGTCCAATTTGAAACCTGATTCAGAGCTGTGAACTGGCTCTAGTGGAATTCAGAGGAAGCCTTTGTGGTTTGGCTGTTGAGTGTTTCCACAAAGAAATCCCGTGCTTACCATAATGCCTAAAAGAATTTGGAAAATCATGATTTCCTAAAAAAGGGCTTAATCTGTATGATGAAACACTTGTCTTGTGATATCTCAGGATCATTTCTTAATTTCTGTATTAGCAAATCCTGCCATTATCTGTCTATAGACACCAAAGGAAATGCCCACAACACTAAAAGAACTATTTGAATCCAGCAGACTTAAACCTATGCATACCAGACTGCAACATTCTTCACGTAATCCATCTAACATCAGCTACGAAACTAGAGCTATGCATCCAAATGAGCTCACAAAGACAGTCGGTGAAGGACTATGGAAGAAAACCTCTTAAAAGTAA
Organism: Grallaria varia; assembly: GCA_013396735.1. Taxonomy (NCBI): domain Eukaryota; kingdom Metazoa; phylum Chordata; class Aves; order Passeriformes; family Formicariidae; genus Grallaria; species Grallaria varia. Next base: position 834,658 of record VWZG01013123.1, read on the forward strand.
TTAGTCTTCAACCTCTTAAAACATCTACAAAAGACGGCTTTGGCATTAATTTTTGTGGTGTCTCTAAAAATCATGGACTGAAAAAGAGATGTTATTTTTGTGGCATATACAAACATTTTTATGTTCCCTGATTGTAGTTCTGCAGGAGATAAGTCACCATCTGTAACTCACAGAGCCGACAGCCTTTATCACTTTGCTTCTGCTAATATGTCTCTCCCATAATAACTGCCCTTTTCTCTCCAACTGGCTAATTGACTATCACAGTCAGGCTTAGAATAGAGTTGTTATTATTCTCAGCATGTATTTAACTTGTTTCAACTTGAGCACTAAAAAAGGCTTGCTCAACACGCTCATTTTTCTTCTCTGTATTGAGTTCAATTAAGTTTCTCTGCAAATAGTTTTTTCTTTTACACCCCAATACCACTGTGGATGCAATAACACAAGTACAAGTTTTGCACTTGATTCATTTATTGGAGGGGGCTGCCAGTGTAAGACTTTGTTTGCCAATCAAGAATGATTTGAGGAAAGTAATTAGGAGTGTACAGTATTTTTGAGGCTGAGTAATGAAGGTGCAAGTGCCTGACCCCTTAGTTTCTCGTCCGTATGGATTTGCATCTTCTCTACATTTTAGTAATAGACATGAATGAACTCACCATATTCAATGAAAATAAGATTTGGTCCAATCTTTACCAGACTCTAAGTAAAAAGCTAGTAACATTTCTAAGTCTTTCAGAATTTTATACCAATTCAGAGATCAATACTGAGTTGGAGTTGGTTGGAGTGAAGGGACCAGTTAATAAAGAATTATAATGAATCATCAACATTTAATAATGACAGGACAGGATCCATTTGCTTTTTTCATGTCCTGCCAGTCTTTCCTGAAAACCCATTTCTGATTCAGATGATGATGATGAAGTTCAAATGTAACTGAAATAACAGTCTATTTGAACACTAATAATGACAAAATTAGGTTAATTTTATTCATGGTTTTATTGTATTTCAAAAATTTCTAAGACTTATGATTGCATTATTAGAATATTGATTCAAATTTAAAACACCCTTAATTTGAAGGCTTTAAATTCATCATTTTAGGGGTTTATAATTCATTACTCCAGGAGTCTCTATAAAGTTTGGTTCCAGATCTAGATGTAAATGAAACATGAGTTCTCTGGACATAATCTTTTGGATCTTCATTGTGGTCTTGGTAAATATCTTTCCCTTAGACAACTATGTTCATCTTTCTTAAATTTAAAGCTTCACAGCATAAATGAAGAAATAATCAGTTTCTCAGATAAACAAAGTGTCAGGAACGGTGAAAGACCAGTTTATTGTAGGAAGATGTAAGCCAGTGGATTAATATAATTTAGAGACATCTTGGACATAGTTAACAACTTCAGTTATGCTATTAGTAATAGGCAATAAAGATTATTTGATTACTTAGGTGATGTCCTTGTCTTTTTATGAAACAGCAGAGAGAAAGTTATAATTCTGGCCTTCTTGGAGCAGGGAACTGCTTCTCACCCTCCTTTATTTCTGGTGAATGTCCCACCATTAGACTATTGGGCAGCAGCTGTATAATTCTCCTATTGAGAGTTGATTAAGCTTGTAATAATAACACTGTTTAAGTAAAAAACCCAGTATTAAGTATGTACCCTTTCATTAGGACATTCACCTGCAATATAGTGAATCTGTGTTCATGTTTCAGGTCATACATGTTTTGTACTGTTATCCTGTGCCTCGGGACTGTGGGACATCAGCCAGACTCTTGACCTCTGCAGTTTTCCATTAATTATTATAAAGCCTGAAATATTTTTATTTTGGTGTGGGTTTTTTTTTTTTTTTTTGACATTGTGACGCTTGCATAAGTAATTCCTTGNTTTTTTGACATTGTGAAGCTTGCATAAGTAATTCCTTGCAAACCCTCAAATTTCTATAAAAAGTTAGGTTCTGAACATTAATCTTTTCCAATTAAAATCCATGTAGTCAAAAACTTCTGATCAGTTCTACTGCAGTTAATGTTTTCCCTTCCAATTTTTATAAAAAAAACTCTTCCTGGAGAATTATAAAATACAGCTAGCCAGTGTTTAATCTAATCTGGCTTGGCTTTCAGTACCTAAATAGTACAAAGTTTGCCATTGTATGTTTCTGACAGAATTATGAACTGCGGTTTTCCTTAACTAAGTGAAAGGATGTCTTCCTTAATTTAGATTTCCCTGTCAAGTCCAGCAAACAATGATTCATGAAAACCTTATTTTAAATTCTTCTTCACAGAAAGGTTTTCTTTGCTCTGTACACAGGGACAAAAATGACCACAAGCTTGTCTCCTGCAGAAG
>VWZG01013123.1:837049-863559 GCA_013396735.1 Grallaria varia
TTTTAATACTTGATAAACTTACCCACTTATTTGAAAGTAAACTCTATTTCCCAAAAGAAAAGAAAAAGTTTTTATAGAGAAGGATCTAAATAATAAATAATAATAAAAATTCATTATATGTCACAACATTCATGTCAATGAATGTAATTGCAAAAAATCAGGCATGTAGTCTGCACCTACATAGTCATTGTTTTAACAGAAAAAAAAAAAAAAAAGGTTTTTCAGAACTAAACAAATATTTCAAGTTTTTATGTAGACAAATATAGCTCACGTGATCCAAAACTAAATATTTCATTTTATTTTAGTGTTGGTTACCTCAATTGTTTAATGTGAGTTCTCTTTAATTTAGGTCACTTTTTCTAAATAGTAATCCTTAATACTATTTTTAAATCATTCTTGCCTCTTCCTTTTGTTTCCATGATTATTCTCTGAATTTTACTCTGATTCTTAAGTAGATTTGATACTCCTCAAAATCAGTTTTGGGGTGAAATTGGTATTTTACTGAAGCTAAATTGATCCTGTGAGTAGTTCCCTGAGTAAGTCTAACAGTCTGTTATCTTTCACTAGTGCCAGCTTTCACTAAAGAAACAGCAGGACCTTTCAATTACATATATAAAGTGCCCAATTTTCCCCTTGTTTACACAAGCTTTTTATTGAATTGCGTGAAATTCTACATTCCACATGGAAAAATCATGTTGTTTAATGTCACAGTTACTATGGATGGATACTAATTTTTCTACAAATTTTGGTATTGCTATTGTACAGATTCAGGTTTAGTTATAGAAAGCACATTGTCGCAGGTTCACTATTTGCAATTTAAAAAAATGAACCGTAATGCCACGTCTAAGCAGCTTAAGAAATACTGGTAATCTTTACACCCAGTGGCTCATGATCTACAGACAACAGCTCTTATCTCTGGAAAAAAAAAAATCTCTTTCTCCTCAAGGAAGAGGATAAATCCGAGTCATCTGGTCTAGTTGGCGCCAAAGTTAAGATGAGATATTGGAACGATTATCAGCCTATAATTGGGGATTTATAATTACCTAATTAAAGGCCAAATCTTCTCAGGCCCAACCCAAGCATTTCCATTCAAACAAGTAACAGCTTCGAGTAACGTGCACTAATTGGAGGGTCCAGCTGATGAAGGCTGTAATCTGGAGAGGGCTCTGGTTTCTTCCGGTCATTCTTAATGAGGTTGTCCCACTGTGAGGTTACTGTGCCCATTGATTCAGTGTTGAAGAGTGACAGAATACTGCCTGTCCTACTCTAGTCCCCTTGGAGGTCTCAGTCACTTGATACTGTACCCAGTAATTTGGAGAAGTTACATTTGAGATGGGGTAGAAGAGAGATCCACAGATCAGTCTAAGTTTACAGGGTGTGAATTCCAGCAGTGTTGAGGGGATTATAGCAATCAAATCTAGGTTTAGGACTGTAGAGAAAGCCATCTGTTGTTTGTATTTTGAATCTGAATGCATAAAATATAGGGGAAATCAATCATCTGCCAAAAACATTGACTTTCTAGCTAAGAGAGAAGAGCTTCCTCAGCAAAACTTAGGCTTTTTGGTGGGAGCAAAATCCAGCTATTGATTTATGTGGCAAAATGTCAAGTGATTAATCCTATCAGAGAACTTTAATTAGATACATGCTCATTTGCTATCCTTGTCCCAGGGCCAGTGCCGTGTACAGTATTGGCCGGCATTTGGATTTGCTGGTGTCAGCATTGCACGGCCAGTTTGCAACAGGCAATGTCACCACTTACAGAAACACCGTGATTGTGCCAAAAAACTAGTTAAACCTAAATGAATTGATTTCTACTCTAGTTTTAAATTAAAGAAAAATAGTAATTATAATTTGTACTTCATGCTCTTTAAAAGTACTTTATTACACAAATACCCAAACAAAGGCCAGATGGTGCAACACAGACATTTCAAGGCCAGTAACACAAAATTCAATCATTCTTCTCAGTGGAACTTCTCTGCATGAAACGTAGATTTGCTGGAGTGATAAGTAAGGTAGCTGAAAGCTATCCATGCCGTTTGAACCAGAGCTGCAAAGTTGTACATCCTTATCCTTTCAAAATGTCTCACATCCAAAAACCAAAGGGTTGTCAAATGATACAGATCAGGTCAGAAAAGAACTATACATAGGAAAAACATTTTATCTCAGAAAGAAAAGATGCCCTTGACATCTCTACTTTCCAAAAGATTTTAACAGACTGCATATAGGAATTTCATAAGATTTTAAACATCTCAAAAGAAACTTTCACATTGACAACTAAGTCTGATCACCTCACTGCCTCATACTGCTTTTAAATATCCCAACTAATTGTTCTCTTTCTTCACTTTTACAAATAAATTTAAATAGTGTCTTTCTCTATTCATTCAAACAATGATGAGGAATGAGTTTGTAAATCTCGGCACCATATCAGATGTAGCTTAAAGTATTTGCTGAAATGCTGATCACAGAATTGTTTCTTTGAACCAAAGTTTTGATAAAGAAGCAGTTAATATGTACATCAGTTGCTATTAATGCTTATATTCTGACAGACTTGTCTGAGGATGTCCTGTGTGGAGTGTTTCGTAGCAGCAAACCCACCACCAGTGTGGTTTTGCCTTGCTTTGAGTCAGAGGTAGGAAAGCAGCTCATTCTCAGTGGATGCCAAGCCTTTTTTGATTCTCTCTTGAGCTCACCAGTAAATGCAATCGAAAATATTGAAAGATCATGTTGTCAATAAATGAACAGAGAAGTGAAGCCTGAGGCATAAATGTGAACAAGTCTCTTCAAAAGGGGAAAAAAAATTACCTTTTTATTTTAAGGAAGAGAAGACCGAAAGTTTTGCTTTGAAAGGTGAGCACTGAAAATCCAGGGGTAGATTTGTCTCTTGGAGATGATGAAAAATCATTTAGTAGTCAGACAAATCATAGACTTACTTCAGACTAACTTGTTCATGCGTCTGTGATGTTTGAGCATATTCAAACAATGGGACCTGAAAGACACTTGGTACACAAACCGAAGGGACTGCAGCAGTTCAGGTCATAAAATAAGCAAAAAAATTAGAGAGGGAGTAATAAACTTACATGAAAATGAAGAAAGATATTACAAAACTTTATTGATGTTTCAGATTCCCTTTCTTTTCTCCAAGAAGTGATTGTCCTTTCTTGTTCAGCCATTACAGATGCTATCCCAGTCCTTTCAATACCCTGACTCCCTCAATGTCCTTGGTCCCCAGTCATGTCTCCAGCTTCTTCACACCCTGGTTTTGGGGTGTACCTGCATTTATCAAATAGTTTTCTTCCAGATTTGGCAACTGCTCCCAGATCTAAGCAGCATCAATGGCTCACAAAAAGCCTGCCAATTTTAAAACAGTTTTAATATTTTCATAGCTTATTAAAATACTTCCAGTTCTCAATGGGAAAAGGATTTGTTGTTGTTGTTTTGTAAGTGTTTGCTACTATATGTGAAACTAATTTTTAGCACTGTTAGTATATGAATTGATTAGTCTACAAATGAACTATGAGGATTTTTTCTACACCGCTCAGACTTTTCTTCTTGATTCTTAGGAGTGATAATCAGTTAAAAGAGATCAGAATTAAGTTAGAGATTATTTCTTTTTCCATTAAATAAAATGGTCCTTCAGTTCTTCTTTGTTGTTTAAATATTCTGCTTTGTTTTGCTATTACATATTTGTTGTTGAGTTTTAGTTGATTTCCTTTTAGTTTAATAATTATTAATCTTTTAGTGATCTCTCATATTTGCCTTTCTGGTTCAGATAGTTTCAGTAATTGACAATGGTGTGATGCATGCAGTGTATCAATATCAAGTAATTGCAAAATCTCTAATTTAGTTGCACCTGTAGAAAGTTAAAAAAAATGTTCCATTTTCAAACATTCAAATAAAAGAATAATCTGTATTGTATACAGGTTTCATTTGAATGACTGATTGATGTTAGTGGATCTGGAGCCTAACATTAATAAAAACACAATGCATACAGAAGTAGATCTTGTGAACAAATCTGTTGTGAAAACTTTACTTGCAAACATTACCTCGCAAAAATTCTGACAATGGGGAAGAGGGCAGAACCTCCATGCATAAAAGCATTTGTTGTTGTGTTCATACTAGTGACTGATAATTAAATTGGGTTTGCAACAGATGGGAGGAATGTAAGTCAGTTTGTGGCAGAAGGCAGACATGCTAGCTAATGAGAAATCACCAAATTGTACTGCAAACAGTTGACTGAGGTGGGTAAGTGAGCGGCGTCTGTTATCCAAACTGTATTTCAGTTAAAACTGTGAATAATTTAACAGAAGAATTAACAGTACCCTTCAGTTACTCAGGCATAACGGTATATATAACATTTCTGATATCCTCCAATGTATCTCAGAAGGACTAAAGTAATCTGCACATGCAAAGTGATTCAAAATATAAATTATACTCTGCCCAGGTAGGAACTATCAAAGGAATGTGATAATGGGTCTGCAAAAACCGACTGAAAAATAAGTATATATAAATAAACTATTTAATGTTTTACCAGAATGAGAATTGCTGATGAAATTGGTCACTGATATTTGTACTACAAAAAGTAATGCTCGTTCTGTGGAAACAGTGAGCCCTTTTCTTGAAATGCTAATTAAATTATAAGTATTTGAAAAATGGCAGACAATTCTATAGCTCACAAATAACCTTATAATGTAAATATCAAAGAAGTGTGGAGCTATTTCTGTATCTGCATGGAAATAAAACTGGAACAATTCAAGAGGGTGATATCAAGAAAAGCTCCTTGATAATGAGATATATTCGATGATTCCCTGAGTATTTGGAAAAGGCCCTATTTCATGGCACGTCTTTGTGGAATGATATATGGAAGAGGTCTGAGAATGAAAGTTAAAGCACTTGGAAGTCAAAGCTATCTCCAGCTCAAGACAGGGACACATCTGTCTTCAGTCTGATTTATTGTGGGGAAAATGGTACATTAGCCTCTTACCGCTCCTACCAGATGAAATGCATTTTTTCAAGAAAAATACTGAATGCTCCACATCAAATAATGGCTCTGATTAGAGTGTTTGACATTGAGAAATTCCAGGGGTGGTCATCATGCATGTTGTGGTTGTGGTTGCCAGGCCTGCTGAAAGCACAGAACATGCCACCCTGTGGATCACTGGGCAGGAGGCTGCGCTGTGCTGAGTCGGGCTTGCTGGGATCAAATGTACAGCAGATGTTGCAAGTGCCCAACGAGGTGGGCTCATCACATCTGGGCCAGATGTCCTGTGTACGGTCTGTCTGACATTGTCTCCAGATGAGGTCCCTCATCATCGTGCAAGTTTACAGCAGTATTCAGATCCCGTTTTTTAATAAGTTTGCTTCTGGTCTACGTTTCAGCTGTAAAGAAACATTTTATAAACTTGAGATTTAGAAGATCTACTAGATATGCATCTTTCTAGCTGTCTTTTACCATTTGAAGCCTTCTGGGCAATTCCTCTATTTTATTGGAAGACCCGAATAAAAAGAAAATATCCACACAGAGAATGATGGTGGGATCACTCAGCTCTCACCTGGGACATGGATTTAATTGATAGTCCTTCATTTTTGCTGTTTATGTGTAAGCAGGGTATTCATTGAAGTGTCCCATGCATCCTTTTGAATTTCTACAATGACAAAATTTCTACAATCATGGAGTTCTTCATGATTCTAACAAAATACAAAAATTGTTGGGAAAGTCAGTTTTCCCAAAGGAAAAGCATGGTGACTGTGATAAATTGGATACATTTTAAGTTGGAAAATTCAAAAGAGAACAAAGACCAACACAGTAGAATTTTTGCATATGAGTTGTTAAAAAAGAGGACACGAATATAGAACAAATGACAGTAGAAAACATTTTGGTTCTGCAGGTCCTATTTCCTAAAGAGATTTGCTGCTAAAGCTACCTAAAACTTTACTGTCACTTACAGAGTAAAAACATACATAATTTAGAGATAACATATTATTCAATTGCTTTATCAGTCATATTCATCAACTACATGGATGTGAAATGTGTTTTTCCATATGAGCTTTCTCTTGGCAAAGAGCAATCTATGAACTTGCCAAAGTAAATTTAACTGCAGCATTCTAAGAAAATTAGTAATAACTAGGAGAATTCTAAACTATTTAGGTTAACAAAGGTCTCCTATACCTAGATCTAATACAACATGAAATAACAGTTGACTTTTTAATTTATGAGACAGACTGTAGACAAAGGGACCATTGCTTACCAATACCATAAAGAAAAATATATAAGCATTTGATTATAAACTTCAATGAGATGTTGTTTAAAATATGAGTTGAGTGGAAGCAGAAGCATACATGAATCATCTGGTGTGGCAGAATTCCCCCACTCCATTTTATTTAAGCAGCTTTACTGTGCCACTGAGATGGGAAAATATCAGGAATGTGTATAAATTCCAGACTTAGACTCACGTCTCTCAAAATCTCTGGAACATTGACTCATTATCCAAGCCATTATCTTTCAGGCTTGTTTTCATGGAGGCTTTTTTGATACCTAACTGGTTTAATAACACAAGATTTAAGGCAGCATTGTTAATCTGCCTGACCAAAGTTCTACTGATCAGCTTTACAACATTCTACATTACTTTGGAGCTGTTGTCTGATTTGTGTGGGGAAATGGCCAGCAGTGGCTGGGTATGGCAGACTCCCAGCTCTGGGAATTTCTGTCCCTCTTAAAGATAGTTTATTTTATACAAGGCAATGAAGAATGTGAAACAGAGACTCAGCATCTGAAAGTCCTTCATTTACTAAAGCCTTATAAATAAGAACACACAGCATTACTCTTAGTCCTTCAAATGAGTTTAAAACATTTTTTTCAGACATGTATTTTTCCAATTAGTCTTTTTGAATGTTTTTAATGTTGGCATTTAAATCATATAAGAAACAGGAGATGTTGCATTTATTAAAATAACAGACTAAAAACAGAACAGCAGACTCTGAAGCAGAGATTTTTTTTTGATACTTCACCCAAAAAATATTAGTACTTACAACAGTTGAGTGTTTTATAAAGACCAAATGTTAGCATTAAAGAATCATGAAAAGAAAAACCAAACAGCTAAGGAATCTGTCTAGACTTTGTCTGATCCCATCTCAAGTGTGTGCCTTGGCCTTGTTGAAAGTCACTTGTTCTTCCCTGCAAAGAAAACACAGGAGTGCTGCCCTAGACACGATCATCATGACCTGAGCATCCTATGGCTCAACAACGGACCTGAAAGGGGTGAAGCTGCAGCACAAATTCTGGCAAGGTCCTGCAAAGACCCGTGACTTGCTTTTCTTGAGAAGGTGGGATTTTACTTCGTTGGAGCTTTGGTTTGTTTTAGTGTAAAGACTTGTTACATTCCCTCAGGAATGTTTATCTACCCTTCTTGTGCTGAGCTCTACTTTCTTCAGTTGTAGGCTGATGGAAAGAAGCTATTCTAAAAAAATTGCTTTTTATCCATTTATCTAGTAACTGGAATACAATAAAGCAGATGAGACCAAGTCCTCTCACAGAACATGTTTTTCATTCTAGGTGACTACATGGAAAAAAAGGAGCTCTACCTGTTTTTCTGTCTTTCTGGGAATATTTTGGGAAATCAGTTCATAGACCATTCATCAGCTTTGACCCTTCAAGCAGGATGGGCAACTGGAGGGTGTCGAAAGCCATGGAGTGCGTTGCCTTCCAGCATAGCAGGTATTGGGATGTTTTGAGTGAAGCAGGTGGGTATCTAGGTTCCCAATACAATTATAGTCCTCAAGACCCTTATCTACATTCAGTGAATTCAATGGGTTTCCACCTGAGATGAGGGCTATCTGTCTCTTTAAGATCAGAGGGCTGGTAAAATTCTAGGTGTAAACATAATTATGTTTTTTTACACCCCAGTCGACATTTTTTGCAAGAGATACAAACAAAATATATGTCTTTATGTTCCCAGGTAGCTCTATCAGGAAAAGAGTTCTCAGACTTACTCAGGCAGGATAATTTTGATTACTCTGTCAAAGAAGTGTTTTTTTGTCAGGTCTGCTCTGTATTACTTTGTGAAGAATGAAAGGCTTGAGAAAAGACATATGAGAAAGAAATGGGGACATATCTCTTTTGAAGTACAAAAGTATTGTGTTTTGAAAGTCATGTTTGAGGCTGTTATTGTGGCTGCTTGTGCGCCTCCACAAACGAAGCCAGAATGCAGAGGAGTCAGCATTAAAAATTGTCTTCAGAGCCCATTGTACTGAAGAGTGTTTCATTGTAGAAAAAAATGAAAGGAATCTGCTGTACTTAGAGCAGCAACATGTAATTTTTTTTTTAATTTTAGAATCAGATCACAAGTTTTTAGCATAAAACACTGCAATAATTAATCCAATTTGAAGGCAATGTGTTGCCAGAAAAATTAAGCATGTTCACAGCTCTGCAAATGCTCTTTTTAAAGTCAGACCCTGGGACCAGTCTGCTAGCAAATAATGTTCTGTGTTGCAGGTAATGCTCTAACAGTTTGTAATCTACCTCCTAGTCTTGACTGTAGCACTGTTCAACACCACTTTGAAATAACAATACTGGCAGTGAGTAAAGCCAGCAGGTTAACCATTCAGGCATCTCTTTTGTTCAAATTCTGTACCTTGCAATTATATTTTACTTTTTATGAGCTTTTATCACAATTGCTGTACTTTTTAAATGTAGAATGTTCTTCTATTTTTAAGTCCCTTTCTTTGAATGTGCTTCTTCCATTATGATGAATTTCCCCTATATGTTTAGTTTTCTGCATTGTTTGCTTTCCTTCTCCCTGCTTTCCTGTTGTGAAATATTTTAACATTCCTCTTTATTTAATGTCTTTGAATGGTTAGTTTATAACAATTGTAAACTCCAAGTGGTGCTTTCAGAGAACATCATCTCTATTGATGAGGTAGAAGCCAGCAGTATTTTGGAGGTATTGCTTTCAATATGGTGCAGTATTAAATAAAGACAATTCCCTGATGTAACTTGAAGGATTTAAGTTTACTTCAAAAGTAGGAAGTGCAAAGTTAAGAAAGATCCCATTTTGTGTGAAGAAGGGAAAAGTCAAGGCAAAGTGAGCCCGGTGGTAAAATCCTGAGAGCACATAAAACAGCACATCAAAATTTTCCCAGCTGAGGCAGCTGGTTTGGTAAAACTTTTGTAAGTGTGTCCGTGTAAGAGACAGGGTTCTTCCAGAGTTGCCCCAAAGTGGGAAATAAATTCCCACGGGAACAAGGAGTTGTAACAAATCTCACCACCTCCTGTTGGAAAAACAATCTGCACATCTTTGACCTTACCTTTACTCATATAAGCATATTGGTTGTATTCTAAGTACATTGGTCATTGCACATGATTATTGCCTGGGAATGAGAGGAATAAACAAACATATAATAGATGTTTAGTCATGTCCTAGTGGATCCTGGCTGGGACGTAGAGGCAGCAATGGTGAGTCTGATTCCTGAATGTAGAGTAGAAGAGGGGTTGTGACTGCTTCACTTTTACGGCCTTAATCACAATTAACATCTTTCTGGTACAGTATGAAACAGCCTGGCCAGAGTCTTTAGTAGCTTGCAGCACTTTGCCATGAAGGTAGTTCCTTTGATGTCAAAACAATTGTTATGATTTTAGACGGGTTTGAACAAAATGAGAGTTAGTCTCTGGATTTTGCAAATACAAAAATAGAATAATTGTGCTATTAATTCATTTATTTTTAGTAAATGCCATTATCCTTATGGTTGTGTGAAACTGAATTAATTCCATAAAGAAAGAGCTGCCATGAGGAGTCATGAAATGCCCTTGTGAAACTGGTAGCCAAAAAGTATGTGGCTTAGGATGCACAATTTGGGGTTTAACAAAGATTGGAATATAACTGCTCTTTGTTATAATCATGTGAATCTGTGTGCATGCATTTGTCATCAAGAGGGGGAAGAGAGGAAGAAATCCAAGCAGCAAAACAGCACAGCAGGACCTTGAGAAAATGGAAGTAAAAATTTCAGACAGGCATTGCGGTATGATACCAAATTAAACATAAGAATAGTGCTTTGGGGAGAGATTTGAAAATATGAACAAAGAAAACTCCTGACTCCATCCTCCATATTTCTCTCAAATCCTCCCTCCATGAACACAAATATTAGCTACTGACCATAAACAAAAATCAACTGCAACAGTATAAATGTGGTCTATGTGATGGCTACTGGATTTACCCCATCAAAATCAGAGAGAAAAATAAGAATCTGTTTGAAACTGGTTGCTGAACACTAGGTTATTCACATGCTTGTTCTGCCTGGAAACATTTGCAAGAGAATATTTAAGACAGGAACAGCCTGATTCCACTAATAAAATTGCTGGCAAGATATTAAAAAAACCCAAAGATTACGTGATTGCTCTGGTGAGGTGAGCTAAACAAGCACTAGACTATGTAATTGCTTTGTATATAGAGAAACTCTCCTGAAAGAACAAGGATCAGCCCATTAAAAATATTAAAAAAGCTACACCTAAATGAATGCTTATAAGGTCTACAGCATTACAAATAAAGACATGCTTTGGGCTCCATAGTTCCTATAGAGATGCAGGTTACGTGTATATTACCCTAAAATTCACAGATCATTCAAACACACTTAAACTCAAGAAATCGAGAGTTTGAAGTTAATCTTTTGGTGAAAACATCCACTAGGTACACAGTTCCCCATATGACTGATATTCTTCCAAGCTCTTTGCTGGCACTGCTGGTAGTGTTAAAGTTCCTGCATGGTTCCCATTATAGACTCCTTTTCATCCAAGCACTATTTTCAATTCGACCATCAAAATTCACTACAGAGCCGCAATCAGCCAAGAGTAAGTTACTCATTCGGTATGTCTGTGTTTCTTAAACTGTCATTTATTTTTAGAAAGAAATAGAATAATTTTCTGAACTGAGTGTTTTCTCTTAACAGCAGTAGTGAAAACTACCCCCAAGCTAAAGGTGTGGCTGAGCCTCACTTTAGCCCCACTTGGAATAAGTCCTACAAACTCTTATTCAAGACAGAGATTTCCAAATGTAAGTAATGTCAATGAGGTGGACAGGTTTACTGATGCAGATAAATTTGTATTTTCAGGGTCAGGCCATTGGCTCAAGCCATTTGTATTGTCTTACATTTTAATACAAAGATAAAAACCAGCTATCCTTATTTATCAGAGGAAAAAAATTTCTGAAAATAAAACAATATGAAATTTCTGGTTTTAATTTTTTAAATTTTTACATTGTTATCTAAATAACGTATCAGGTTTGGTTGGTTTGTTCTTGTTTCTGCTTTTGTTTTGGTTATTTCCCACCTGAGAGAACAATCTTCTCAGCTACTCTGTCATGTGAAGAGGAGAGGATGAACTGGTGTGAAACCAGAGGTCTGAAACAATTTTAGAGGAGTTTTTATTGTTTTATTAAGAAGATGAAATAAGACAACACCACTGCTCATTCAGGCCCTGCCTTTGACAGGCGAGTACTTGCACTCAATGAACAATCATGTGTTTTCCTCCATGACACTCACAACAAGGTTCAAGCAGCTTCCAGTCCGCTGAAAAGCACGAACAGCAGCAAGACAGTTCACATGTATGTTCCATTCCCACTCAGCGTATCAGGGCTCTTTTCCCTCCTGTCCTGTCCAGGAAAGGCACAACTGAATTCTGGAAAGAAAATGCTCTTTATGTGTTATGTAAATAAAAATATATTGATGGATTTGTGTGCAGTCATAGGTTTGTATCAGCTTATTTTTCTTCTGAATTAATTTTTTCATGTCTTATCACAATAACCAATATTTCTAACCTTTGGCTAATTGGCTACCTTGTTTGCCAGCCTGAGCAGGGTATGTTGTTGGGGGGAACGTACAGAGGCATTCAGTTAGGGCCTTAGGCTCCATTTGCTTCCTCTACAGTCACAAGAGAGCAATAAACACCTCAGGAAGGCATCACAAAGCATCACAGTTAAAGCAGAGCCTTCAGTCAGCTGAATCACCCTCTAGAACTACAGGTTTTATGGCTGTATCTTCGCTGACTGCAGGAAGACTTTAGGCACTTAGCTCATGTGCAGGCACACAGATACACACCCATAAGCGTAAGTGTCTCTGAATCTCCTGCGGAATGAGTGACGTGAAGATGCAAACCACTCTTAGATCTCTCAAAACTTGTAGTGTATTGATATTAGGAAGAATTTGTCTCAGTTTAAGGAGAAAAAAACTACATTCTGTCAATCTGTAATCTACTACTTTATTATATTCATTTTTTACATATAAGTTGTGGATTTAGGGCTCAAAGAAATCTTGCAGAGCAAAAACATTTAAAAATTGGGGAGAGAGGTCAATAAATGAGCTCATTTTCTCCTTATTACAAACCTGACTCAGAGCAAAGATGCTCTTGTTCATCAATCCGTAGCTTAAAGGAGTGAAAAGGTTTATGTGACACATGCAGGAAAAGCTTTTATGCGGGGAGGTTAACCTTTCTTCTCCTTTATTTCTCATCTAATACATCACACGGCACTTTCTGCAGAAAGCAACTTGGTATTGCTCAAAATCTGCATGTTAACATTTCTAAGGTGTAATCCCTTTGGCTTCTGTGTTGGAGGCAGTGATACAACTCGTCATTGTATACTTGGTGCTCCAACAACAGGACTGTGAACTGACTGGAAATCCTCAGGGCTTCTGTACAGACACGGGGTGAAACCTTTCTGCCATGTATTTAAACACAGATAAACTCCATTCCAGATGCCATATAACCAATATTAGGACAACCTGGTGTTTGAAATATTAAGCCTTGCTGAGAACTACGGTATGTCAGAATGAGCACAGCATGGTACAAACATGGCTATATGATTTCTACAGAGGATATTAACTCAAATGCACCATTCCACTAATGCAGCTACTTGGCTTCCCAACAGGAGCTTGCCCTCAGATTTAATGAATAGGTATAATCTGTATGTGTCACTGGTTTCACAGGACAGTCTGCCTGTGCAGACTATGTGATAAATTCTGCTGTGGATGAAGAAAATTTAGCAAGTGTTAAATGTGCTTGAAAGTTTCTTTTTTCTACCTATAATTATTTAAAATATAAAATTACACTACTGCATGCTTGATGTACAAAGAACATTAAAGAGAATTTTTAATGTTCTTCAGGAGCTTTCCAAACTTGTCTACAATCCTTTAGATCTGAGATAAAAGACAGTCTGTACCTGCTGGCTTCACTAATAAATGATCTTCTGTGTTGTAAACTCAGACTGTTTGGAGGCATTCTACCTTTACAAAGAAAATATTAAAGCTCATACTAAATGACATTGGCCTCATTTTCAATGTCAGATCCTTAGCTAGTATCAGCTGATGCTGGATTCATTAGCTTCTTTGAATGTCTTAAATTTACACCAGCTGAGGATCTGGCTCCTATTCTTGAAAATCCAAGCCAACACAAAAGGACTTTCCTCTCTGCTTCTTATAGGTCTTTCCAGTATTACAGCTACTAATCCCAGATGTAGCTTGTGCTGCTGACAGATGTCCTCAATAATTATATTGTTGGGTCTTCTGCTTACTATGTTTAGCATGATACTGACATATGGCAATGCTGCGACGATACTGGGGCACTGAGCCAATGTTGTCATTTCCTATTTACAAAGTAATATGTTTGGGAACCAACATGAATTCAAATAGGAAGGAGCTTTCTGATGAGGACCCTGCAGTTAGCACGGGTTAGTGGGAGGCATAATATGTAAATTGAGAGATTAAGTGCTTTATTTTAATTAATCAATTACTTAATTAAAGGGGCAGGGCTGACAGCTGCATAATCACAGTTGGATCTTTGGAGGTTGAAACATTTTCCTTCTCTTTTCAGGCTCTCAACCTTTATGTCACCTTTCATCTCTTTCATCCCTTTTCCCACCCGAATGTCCCGCTGCTCCTTTTTCTACAATACTAACAAAATCAGTCTCATCCTCAACATCCCTGCTGCCCAGACATACCGCCTGTTTGGGATTAATTTCTTTTCTAGACTACATGACTTCCCTTCTTCCCTTATTTTCCACATAATTTCATACACAGCTGTAGATATTTTCTGCCTGTCTTGCCACTGCCTCAGTGGCTTTCCTGCTCCATCCTTGCTCTGTTCTGCAGTGCCATGATTTTCCACAGGGGAAATTCAGCTATATAATTTTTTGCTTGATGCTCCAGGATTCTCTTTTTCTTCTGAATTCACTTCCATAAAGGATTCTCTACAGTGTCTCCTTTGACATTCCTGGTGCACAAAACAATTAATCCTTGAAGCTCGTTTCAGTTTGCAGGGGGTATGAGTGCTCAAATCAGGTGTCTTGCCAATCTCTTTTATTTACAAAGACTATACAAAGATCTGTTTAATGGAATTTAGGAGAAAGCAAACAGCATCTTTTAGAACAGTTTCATGACTTTTTCATCTAGCACTTTAGCCCCCCAAAAAACCATTCTTGAAAAGCTCTGGTTTATTTGTTTTGAGGACCAGGCTCTCAACACTCATTTGGAGATTGACAAGTGTTTCTTTCCTAAGTGTTGTTTTTCCCACCTCAGTGCCCTGCGTACACATACATCTCTCCTAAGGTAGCATTCCCCAAATCCTCTGTCCATGTGAACATCGCAAGCGCATTGGTTTTGAACCATGTACTTTACAGAAGGTTTTCTACAGATGTGGCCAACTGGTTGCAAAGTGGTTAACTTTGTATTGCCTAAAAATCTTACAGGCTGCTGGTTGTGAGATTCAACTCAGACCTTCATTCTGAAACTAAATGGCCAAAGGTGAAGGCTCAAGTAAGACAGGTCTTTGGAGAAGAACCCCTTGTACTTAGATATGGTTACCCATTACAGCAGGTTTGTCACTCACAAATACTAAGAGCATAGACACTTTTTTGGCACAGAATATTCTAGCCTGGTATCACATATGCTGTTTTATCTCCTGCTCAGGTTTAAAGACAGAGACAGTACAGAAGACTGTAGGCTTTCTGGACCTCAGGTCTGATACTGTATTGAGAAAACAAGACAGAACTTCACACCAGCTCTTCAAAAAAATGGAGAGGCTCAGACTGAGACAAGTGCATGGTTTGATTTAGAGGTTCTGCAGCACGCAAGTCACTTGTAACCTGTTTTTTCTGCAAAGAGTCAGATTAATTCAATGACTTCTGACAGAATAAACCAACTATGAAAGCTGTAGCCAATACTGATCTTTTTCAGTTGTGCTGGCCCCTGCAAGAAAAACTGGACACTCAGGGCCTGAAGTTGTCAGCCAATTAGAAGATGGAGCAGCCTGTCTTGCAGAGTTATTAAGTAAGCTCACTGGCTTTAGTCCAGAAAATCCTACATACCAGACTCCAGCTGGTTATCTTGAATCCTGTCTTGTTCCAGCAGCAAATCTGCTCCAAGAGCACCATACCTAGATCAAAGAGTCTGAGTTTCATCCATTTATTTTTCAGGTCAATCAACCACACCAGTTGAAAGTAGACCATTAGAAGTCTGACAGTCCATCCTGGAAAGCACGGGGAGCATACATCTTTCAGTGACAACCACAAAGCAAAAGACAATTGCCCTTATGCAGTCTAGATTTTGGTCCAGACAGATTGGGGAAGCCTAACTATTACTGGGACTAGGGCGAGTTGGTGCTTTTGTGGTTAGTGAGAGAAAGAACATCTGAATCAATAAACAAACATATAGACCTGAAAATGTGAAAAGAGATGTCTTCTGTCACATCCACAGAGTCAAAAATACAGTGAGTAAAGGATTTGGGACAGGCAGGAGAGACGGAGAGGCAATGAAAAACACCACATGGGTTGGGCTGCAACAAGCAGCTGCATGAGATTGAACTGTGGCAAATCTGAGGACCAAGTGTTGCTCATGGAAGTAGGGGCGTGTAGAGAGCAAATGGACCTGTGTGAATGAAACATGACTCATTTCAGCAGAGATTCACCACTGTCACTCTGCGGAATCACCAGTCCTCACAGAGACTAACAGTTCTCTTCTGGAGTTCATGCGCTGGTGAAGAGTCATACCCCTTGTGTCTCTTTGTGTGTTCAGGCTGAGAACACAGCTGAAAAACGGCACTTTGACTCCACTGCTCATTAGTGTTAGTATATTTTACTTTGTATCGACTCTTAAACTTTTCAAATCTCAATCCATTAGTTTAATTTTTTTCCCCTCTAATTCTCATCCTCATCCCACCGGGAAGGGGGGAACAGTGAGTGAGCACCTGCAGAGTACTTAGTTGTTGGCTGGGGTTAAACCATGATACCCTTACCTTGTGATCCTTAGCCAGGCACTTACACTAGTTTCATGACTCCTTTCCAGCTTCTTGAAACATACCTCCAGCAGATCCACATAATCAGGGGAGCCAAAGTAACTAGAGCCTTTGAAACTATCAGGTTCATGTGAAATACCCAGTGGAAAATCATGCATTTCTCTGTAATTTTTCCTCTGTAATCATTAGAAAGAGCAAACATTGAGAGGCCTTCCTGCATCCCCCCCATGCCTTTATTCTTATGTCCTCTTACTCTGTGGATCTAAAGTTCATGGTTTCTTTAAAGTAAAGCTCCTTTCTGACAGAAAGAGCGTGTTGCCCAGTGAGAGCTCCCCTTTCCGATGGAGGTAAACTCCCCTTTGCACGCTGCACAAGGACAGACTGCTTGGGAAGAGCTAGAATCCCCTCCTCAATGATATAACTCCCTTGAATTCAGTGACAGCAAAGAATATGGCTACAGAATCCTTTTATATGACACAATGGTTAAAATCCCTGTTATTATCATAAGAAAAAAACAGTTAAAAGCACTTTGGTTCTTTGGCAAAGTCCTGAGCCCTCTGGATCTGATATTTCTAGGGTTTAGTATGTGGGCTGGTTACCATGCAACTGGAATTTTTGTTTGTTTTGGAAAGAAAAGATTTCTTTTTTTCAGCGAACAGATTAGATGAAATTGCCAAGTGCAATAAAGGAAATTTGAAACAATAAACAAAAAATTATCCCAGCACATAATTTTCTTTTATGAGCTTGAAATTGTTCATCTATTTCTCTGTATCTAACTGCTATGAATGTGAATGTTTTCAAACAAGAGAGTTATTCAAAGCAAAAAAAAAAAACCCCAACCCCAAAACAGAACAACATCAACTCCACATCATTATATAAAGTAGAAAATTAAAAGAAAGGTGAAATAAAGGTGTAAAGTGGGAAATATCTGTGAACATTGCTGCCCTAGGAGAATCTCCCTAGCTTCACCTCCTCGCCAGGAAGCATGAATTAATAGAATAAATGTCATATTATTATAACATCTGAAGAATCTTGGCATTCAGAAACCGGTATATTCAGAAAAAGTCCAATGTCACTGTCTAAAACACATTGATAGTGAACTGTTATTTCTTCACCTAATATATATTACCAAGGCAAACACTGAAATGTTAACACACCATATGCAGGAAATACATTGGTAGGTAACGCATTTTGATGATCGCTGTGTAGAACCCCATTCAAAGAAAGTCATATGAAGCAACAGACAGTAAGACATCACCTCGAATTGAGACAACCTGCAGTACGGGTGGAAAACACACATGGGAGAGAAGGGTGCTGACAGCAGCTGGCTGGTTCTTCCAGATGGAGACAGAAAAGTATCTGAAAAATGTGCATCCCCTTCTGTCTTGAGCTTTGCCATGCAATACATATGTCTAATTGATATTTGCTCCTCAGTTAAGCCAGAATGCAGACCCTTGCTATCTCTGTTGATTGGTGAGCAGCTACAAAATCAGGTGTTTTGCTGCCAATAACTGGAACAGAAGTGTGGGGTGATGGATAGAGTCAAACCTAGAGGGGATTCAGAATTCTAGGGTAAAAAGCAGCTGCAACTGCCTGGATGGACTGAGGTCGACATGTTCCCCAGTATAACAGTAAGCATCTGCTCAGAGAAACAGAACGGAGTATGGAATGGAGACTACGTGATCCCCCTCACTTTCTAATTCCAGCAGAATGGAAGAACACTGTGGTACCAAGACCATACAGTACCTGTCTGATAAAGGAGAATCAAGATGTTCTGCTGCTGAAGCCAACAACCATGTCGAACCCCTTCCTTAAATGCCAAGCTACAACCACCCATCCCACTCCCATTAGGTACACAAATCAGAAATAAAAGGTATTTATTACTACAGCCATTCCAGCTCCACCCAAACATAAAGAAAATAGCATAAAAGTAAGTCAGGGATAGGGGGAAAGTGCAAGAGGACCTTCACCGAAACTGCTGGGTTCGTCCACAGACTGAGTCCGTCTTCTCCCCCTGCCACAGGGACACCCTGGGTGAGAAATATACTCTATATGCATTAGACGCTGCTTTTAGGACTAGAGCTTGTTCTTGTGCTTACCCCATGGCATATTAGTAGATTGCTTCATATCAGAGCTTGTGCTTACTTAATATATGTATCAGTAGAATGCTGAAAACATATTTTTGCAGTACACACTTTCACCAACAACCTTTGAACCTGATTAATCTGTCATAATCCTTAGTAATAAAGAGTGTTGTTGCATGAACTGTTACAGTGAGTGAGTCCTTGCAGTTGGCAGCAGTGTATAACACCTTGGCAGGGCCTGCTGAGGGATCTTCGCTGTGTGGAGTCCCCCCTAACAAGGGTGGTCGAGGTGCCCTCTGACCTTGTGAATCTGTTGGTGAAGGGTCTCATTATGAGACACTGACACACTGTTGGACACCACGGTCTCGACTTTCCTGGGGCAACCGACAGGCAAAAATCCAAACTCCCACCTTTTCTGTGACAAGAAGAAAGCCCTTCTTAAGGGAACTAAACTCAGATCTCCTCTACTCTAAGAGGATAGCCATAAGCTTGTAGGCACATTCACCAGTCCTCAAGCAGTTCTCATGGTAACCACAGTGTGGGACCAAAAATACAGCAAGCAAGACAAGGTGTAATAGCATTCTCTATTCTGTTGCTGTGGATTGCTCCTGCATTTCAATTTAAACAGACAAACACATAAAAGGAAATTATGTACAGAGCAGAACCAGTTCTGCTCCCTCCCAACAGTGTTTAAATCACTGGACTATAAAATTATGTTTTCTCTTACCCATTCTTTCTTTGCTCTCTTACATCTTTCGCTGCACAGTTGCCTATTTTCAACAATAAAGGGAAAAAAAGAGAATTACAGTTTTCAGTATATTTTAAGTCAAATATACAAACCCACCAATGATAAACGGCTCTGGCACCTCTTTTTGTTGTGTTTCACAGTGGAAGTCATTGTGACATATTTTATTTTGTGCTCTCAGAATCTGTTAAATCTGACTTAAGGGGTACAACACACTTAGGAAACTTTCAATGTCTAAACAGATCCAGGGCTTTAAATCAGACTGATGTCCTGAGTTTAGAGGTCTATATTCTGTTTCAGAAACATACAATGTATTTTGGAGCTTTCACTAGAAACTCATTTTCAAACTGTGACTAACAAGTACAAAACTACATGTTATTTATGGCCTTAAATATGCTATCTTGGTTTTGGCACATCTGAGAATCTTCTCTTTTCCTGGGTTTCATTAGAATTTTCAGTCACATTGCACCTCAGAAAAATACTTGTTTTTCATTTAGTTCTTAAATGAAAATTTAAGTTTAGTTTCCTTAAGCTAAGAAGGACTTTTAATGCTCAGAATATAAAATGGATGTTTTGTCCTCAAATCCCCTAGTGCTCAAATGCTTAACTAGTGTCAGTGATATTTTGCACCCACTGACACTCTGGCTCCAGATAGCCAGCTCATTGCTTTCAGAGGTAAAAATTACCATTTAGGCATTTAACCTTAGACATACAACTTCAGGTCTTAACTTTTCAGTACTCGTCTCCATAAGAGAAACTCCTCCCTTAGGAAGATTTCACATGTTATCAGGTCTGGTTTTCATTTAATCAACAAGTAGCATAGCAACTGCCTTGTCTCTTATTAGCTGTGAGAGCCTAAGTAGATACTTCAAAGCCCCTCTTGAAATCATAATGAAAAACAATTTCTCGCTGAGAACAGTAGAATCATTTGCTTTATGTTCCCACGGCACCAGAGAAGACAGAAGAGCACAGTGAAGCTGAAGAGTAATGTGTTGACAGAGAGAGAGGCTGAAGGCTATAAAGACATGTAAAACAATAAACAGTGTATGTCATGCCATCAAAATATTTCAGAGGGCAAAGCAGTTCAGAAAAACAGACTGCTTTGCAGCCTTACAGTTTGTTTTTTTCAAATTCTATTTATTACAGTAAAATTATACTGGATGTTCTTTAACTTTCCATTGTAGGGAATGGCCAGCAATCAAGCTACATTGTTACCCCAAAGGCTACTAGAAATGATTATTTAAATATTGAAAAGTATTTTTGCAAAAGAGCCTTTATCACTGCAGGTGTTCAAGTCCTTTTGCTTTGTTTACACATTCATATTTTATGCATCCTGCAAGAATTGCTTTGGGTTTGTGCTCAAAATTTTTGTATTTTCTTGTCCTTATTCCTGTTTATTTTTATTGTGATATTGCAGAAATCCAAAGGGAAAAGTGCCTACAGCCAAACTAGAAAGTCCCTCTCTCTAAAGCTGAATTTCTTCTCAAAATGCAGAGAGGAGAATATGGTCCCAGATATACAATCCAACTTCCTGCTTTGCTGCTCTGAGTATGTGGCTTGGCCTGTTGTGTTATTTCTCACAGATAAAGCAGGTTTATGCTCCATCCTCTAACTGGGACTCACTGGGTACCAGAGCAGGGCATGGCAGAACGGGCTGCAGCACTTAAGGCAGAAAATGTTATGATGACTTCAGGAGAAGTTGTGGTGACGCAAAAGAAGACCTGGAGTCACCAATGCAGCCTAAAAAGGCTGAGGAAAACATCATCCAGGATCCATTTACTGAGCACATCAGTCCTGAATTTCACTATTGAATGAAGCACGGAAGTTGTAGCAATGGCCAGCCTACATTCATGAGACATCTACAGCACCTCCACTCACTGAAAAAAATGGTGTTTAGTCCTTCCTGTGCCAAGAGAATTGGCATGTTCTGCTTTCACATATTCCAATCATATTCTGCCTTTCAGCTTTATTCATGAGTCTACACTCTACACTCTTGTGTTTTTCACTTCTCCAAATAGCTGAGAAATTGTCTCCATTTATTTATATCTCAAATAATTTTATTTTTCAGTGACTCAGGCAATGGAGAAAAGAAGAGCTTCCACATATTTTTACATAACTAATAAAGATGTACATCCTGTGTGTAAAAATAAGCCCATGTGTGTGCCTTTTGTCTCAGTCTTCAAGCACACAATGCATGAGCTGATGGTCCATCTCTGTTCAATGGCTAATTACTCCTCCCATGAGGAACTCATTTACTTACTTACATCACAAATTGATGTAATTATACAGTTTCAGACTGAGGGAACCCTTTTACATGAGCTGCATGTTCCCCATGTGGATATGTCACCTTATTCAGATTTAGAATGAGATTTCGCCTTTCCACAATGAACAGATCTAAACAGGCCACCTCATTTTTTTATTTAATGTCTGCTACTTTCTAAATTCTTAAATTCAGCCCTTTCCAATCCCAGACAAAAATTTCTCTTTTTTTCCCCCTCCGAGGCACTATCACTTTTGACGTGTTATTTCATAATTCTAATTTTCCATATATACTTATATAATATTATATACTTATATAATATACATATACAGTTCCACAAAATTCCACACAAAACCTCATTAGCACTTTTCTTTCTTCCTGCTCTATTTCACAAGCTCAGTTGCTGAGACATTTGTTTCTGGGCTGATAACTGGTCAAGCTGTTCCCAGGTCTGGAGTCAGTCTGTAGGTCAGCCAGCTGGAGCAGTGACAGAAACACTGAACTGCGTTTCATCTGCCAGAGACCAGCCGCTGTCCTCTCGAAATGTGTTAATTCTTTTCTCATGTTCTGCTGGCCAATGGCCCTTTACTTGACATCCATTCCGTCATTTTCTGAGCTGGCCGTTGTTTTTTGGCTCCTCAATGCTTACATCTGAGTAGTAAAGTCCTAAGATCACACTGAGAATAAGAATGTTCCGTGACAAAAACTTACTACAGTGCTTAATTAAATACTAAGTGAATCTTAAACTTTTGATGAAGTTTATGCATTCAGGACTGCTGATGTCTGCAGTTGTATGAAAAATCACAGCTGAAGCCTCCACTCTTTGTACTTGTGCATCACACCAAAGGGAACTCAAAAGTTCAAAGACTTCTGCAAAGCTAAGGGTGACTCAGGCAGTTGGAGGTAGAGAGGAAAAACTGTCATTCTGCAGTTACACCACCTTTGACTTTTAATGGTTCAAGTTAAAAATTCAGGGTTAATTCTGGCCTCAGGCAAGAAAGGCAGCAGCATAGGATACAGTCCTTTATTCAGCACAGTGTGACTACCATTCCAGGCAATGAAGAAGTGCTTGTACAGAGGTATTCAGAAGAGGATAGCTACTGTAGGCACAAGGATATGCTGATACTGTACTCCCATGTAACACAATCTGTATGTGAGTTTTTGCCAGAATAACTTCTCAGAAAGTTACAGCAATATATGCTTGTGCTTATACTAAGACATAGTGTTCCAATCAAATTTCTAAGGACTCTAGTTTAGATAACCTGTGAGATAAGGAGCAGAGCACTAAATTCAATCCACATTGCAGGGGACAGAGAAACACACTTGCTGAACACATTCTGAGGCAGCTTTAAAGGCTCTTCTTCAAGGTCTGTCATCAATGAGCCAACCTAGTTTTCTTAAAGCAGAGAGTAATTTACTCTCCACATAAGTAACACAGTGTAACAAGGGTTAATATAACACAAGTCTAAAAGAATGCTTCTATCTTCTGCATAAAGTATTTTTCACATTCCTCTCCTCTGATACACTAGGCTCAAGGTCTTGGTTTGCTTGAGCAAAAGCAAAGTGTGACCTCATCCAGAGAGACTATTTAAATTCATCTCCTCCATCTTCATCTCATAGAACCACGGAATCAGGATCACAGAATCATAGAATGCTTTGGATTGGAAGGGACCTCCTTAAAATCATCTGCTCCAACCCTCCTGCCATGGACAGGGATGCCTTCCACTAGATCATGTTGCTGAGGACCCCATCCAATCTGGCCTTACGCACTTCAGGGATGGGGTAACGTGTCTCCTCCCCCTGTGTTTACTAACCTGGGGAAGACAGTCTGATAAGCCCACAAAGGTGCAGAAGTAATACCTCCCAGTTGCTGGAAGAGGCTATTTTGGCTGCTGTCCATCCTTCTGACCGTCAATCAGGAATGGAATTTGAATAATAAACACATAACCTCCTTAACATTTCTTATCAAGTAGTGCCATAGAGTCATTATTACAAACTCCCTCCAGCATGTCACCTTGGAGCTGTTTATTGGGCGCTATTAGTGGGGTTGGCATTGCAAAGCAAATAGTAGGAGATGTGAACATTATCCCAAAAGTGAATGCTGGTGATGTCCTCTAGAGAAAGCACTACTGATACACAAGTTTCTGCTGTACTGCCTTCGGTCTTGGCAGAAAATGACAATGTCATCTGTTTGATCTCAGATTGCTTCTCCACGGACACCCCCTTGTCGTGGGGGAGAAGCTTGCATGCCCTTATGATGTTGTGAGCTATGCTGGTGGTGGTTGTGCCTCCAGTAGGGTTTCCCATGCTAGTCAGGTCTCAGCTGAAGGGTCAGACAAAGTGTGTCCACGGGCAGGATGGGCTCACCAGCCTCCCGGCAACCATCCTAGGAGAAGGACAACTCTAACTCCAAACCCGGGCAGATGGAGCTCGCTTAGCCCTGTAAGGCCATCCATCTAAGAGAAGGACACTCTAACTAAACCTACATCCTGAGGACTTTGCTGCCACTGTCCAAGTTCGCTAGGCCCTGGCAGATGAACCTTAGGACTAAAGGGTGGGGCCAGTTCCGCGCACGCTGCGCCTCACCTAAAAAATCCACTGCGCAGGCTCGAAGGACTCACCCACATTTGCAAAGCCCTGCAGCGACAGGCGAGGGACAAAACGGCAGGTGAGAAGGTGCACTGGAAGCCACAGCAGCGTGCTTGCAGCAAGTGTGGGTAGAGCCCTTCCCAAATCTTCATTCACAAAGCCTAGCCATGATGATGATCTCAGACTGAGAAGCCATGTACATGCTGCATATTGACTGTTACAGCAGATTCTCACCTTGTGTATAAATAGCCACTTAATGGAAGGACAACTGATCCAGTGCTTCCCACACATCTCAATTGTTCGTGCTGCATCTGTTGGTTTCTGCCACCTCCTGACTTTCACTTTAGACTTGTCTGTTATGATCTTTATAACTGGGCCAGGCACAATCTTTTCATTGTGTGTGTGCATCACACACAGTGTAAGAAGAGGGCCTGTGAACCCCTGTGATGTCTGTACCATTCACTGGTGCAGTGCGAGACCAAGCCAGGGCCCGAGCCAACTGTGCCTGTACAGATGTGCGGCCAGAGGTCCTACGTAAAATAGGACCCCTGCCTGGAGACCTCCTCTGCTTGCCTGGGACAAGAGCTGGGCCATCGGGGAGTTTGGACTTCAGTGCAGACTAATCTGACAAGAGGGACTTCAGGTGGGGTTTTGCAGCTGCCTTGAGCTCATCTACCCTTCTGCTGACAGGATAATCCTGCACTCTCCCTGCCCTGACTTCTTCTTCCCAACTCATCCCTCATACCAGTGCAAGTGCCTTTATGATATAACCTACACTCCTTGTTTCAAAATTTATTCTCACTTACAATGAATACAAAATGTAAAAAGGTAATTTCAATTTCTTACTCTTTGTAAATTCAAAATCATACAGCCAAATCCATTATTTTCAACAGACACCACCATGACAGTGAGTGGGAGCAGAAAGGGCCTATGGTATTCGTAGGCTCATAGGATTGGTTAGGTTGGAAGGGGCCTTAAAGATCATCCAGTTCCAGGCCTGCTGCCATGGGCAGGGGCACTTTCACTAGACCAGGTTGCTCAAAGCCCCATCCAAACTGTTCTCAAAACTTCTAGGGATGTGGCATCCACAGCTTCTCTGGGCAACTTGTTCTAGTGTCACACCACCCTCATAGCAAAGAATTTTTTCCTAATAACTAACCTAAACATGCCCCCTTTCCATTTAAAGTCATTCCCCCTATTGCAACATGCTCTAATGAAAAGTCCCTCCCCAACTCTCTTGTAGCCCCTTTAGGTACTGGAAGGTGCCATAAGGTCTCCACAGAGCCATCTCTTTTCCCGGTGAAACAGCCCCGGCTCTCTCAGCCTGTCTTCATCGAAGGGTTCATAGATCATCTTTGTAGCCTACTCTGGATTATTTGTAGGTCAAACCCTGTTTTTAAAATTGATGCAATGTCAGGTTCTAAATTTCCTGAGCTCTCTCTCTGGGCTTTGTAAGACATAATTTGAGTGGACTGTGTAAATCCTTGTCTTACACAAGTAACAGTTCAGCTAGTTCCCAAAGCAGCTGTACCAAAACTTTTTTACTTCTTACATCACATTTTCTAGAAGGATGGAGGACATCTCCTTCAATATTATATTCAATATTTCAATATTTTTGTTCAAAATCATTAATGGGAGGGAGAGCATTTACATCCCAAAATAATTCATAATGGAAAATGAACGCTGCCTGCAGCATGCTCCCTAGGCAGCCCATCTCATGCAACATTTCCTCAATGGAATTGTACTGAAGATGTACAAACACACATCAGCTAAAAAATGCTGAATGAGGCGTGATTTTTAAGGTCATTTTACAAAGGAAATATTTCAATATTACTTTTTCATTGCAAATCACTGAGGTTTTCCAAATCAATAGCCTTTAATTTAAAGATCTTTAAGCATACTATGGTCAGATAGGGTAAGTGATTCTTCAGGAAAAGAAGTCCAGAAGGATTGCTGTTTCAGCAGTGGGTAGAAGGAGAGTTATAGGCAGGTTAGGGTACTGATTACAGAATCCTACTATAAAACTAAATTTAAAAGAGTGTATTCTTGAATGAGTCTTGTCTATGCTGAGAAGTTTAATCACTTGTAGTTGAATTCATTGTTCTTATTCTGCTGTTGAAATACAACCTGTTTAGCACTCACACTAGCTGGGTTTTCTCAGGGTCAGGACACTCTTTAATCCTTGACCCAAACTAGCTTACAATGCACAGATTCAGCTGCAGTGCCTCCTGGTTTTGAAGCCTCAGTCTGTGAGAAAAGAGCACATTTGGGAAATTTTAAGGATTCTTCTGGAAGGGTCTACATATTCACAAATTATATGAGAGGCTATTATTTCCCTGCGATGCCTGGGCTTGGGGGGGGAGTTCAGTTGGATTAAAAACCATTTATGTTGTTGCAGGACATTTTTTATACCTGTGACTTTAAAGATACTGGCATTTCATTTTTCTCTTAATCAGCTTTCAGTGGAGTTGATCTTGACTTAAGATAGGGGATGACCTCTCAAGATCATACCCTTTATGTCATCTGAAAAGCATTAACCATAGGCCAATCTAAGACTTCCCCCCC
>VWZG01013123.1:863629-884301 GCA_013396735.1 Grallaria varia
ACTAAACCCTCCCCCCCCCCCCCCCAATTGGAAGGCTTGTTGCCTGAGAGCAGAGCTCGAGATTTGACTTTTATTATGAACTTTCCTTTTCTTTACAAATTCTTCTGGATATGTTATATTCTCTGCCTGTGAGTATGAGATTTCAGCTTTTTCCAGTCCAAAATCAATGTCAGCAAGCTGATTTTTCTAAGCATTAAATAAAACTTGCAACCAGGTCGCTGTTCTTAAAAACAATAGTGAGAAAGTTATGGTAGTTTTCACCCTTTCACAAAATTACATGGTTCCAAAGGCACAAACTTGACCAAAGCTGGCCATTCCCCTGACAGTTTCTTCCAGTGATGTGTATATATTAAAAATAATACCTTTTTACTCAAATGTGCATGCCTTCATCTTCCAGACATTGGTTCTTGTTACTTCCTTCCTCCTAGATTGAAGGGTTATTCAATACCAATTACGTTCTCCCTGTGAAAGCAGTGTGATTGTGATCAAGGGCAAAACTACCTCGTGCTGGCAGAGGCATCTGAGGCATCTGAGCTGCCTCAGTTTATAGCAGACCAGCACAAGAGAACGCGTAGAGAAGTGCAGCACAAACACCAGCACTGATTGCACATGAAAGAGCCTGAATACAAAGGAACAGCTTAGCTGCATTTGCAGGTAGACTGCAATTAGAGCTAATTATCAGCACTTTTACCATGCTGGGACCTCCCATTAGGGTGCTCCTTCATTTTGATCCCTAGGTCTTTTTCAAGGTCCTGTTTATGAAAAGATCCAGATCATCTTGCCTCATTGCCTTATCCTTATGTAGTACTTTATCAAGCTGAGGGGTTTTTTACATTTTTTTCATTTTTTTTGACAAATGTTATCATAAGTGATTTATTATTTGCTTTCAAAAATAATCAGTGAAGCTGTTGAATGGTATCAGGTCTGCTACTGATCCCCATGAAACTTCATTATAAGTGTGTTCAGCTGTTGATAATTTCCTGGAGACAATCTCTTTCTAAGATCTATTACTTAACCAGTTCTTAATTCATAAAACATTTGCTTTATTAATAGTATATGATGCCAATGTTTAAATCAGAACATGCTGTGCTGCCAAATTCAAATATTTTACAAAAATCAGATTACTCAAACAAGCTTGCAACTTCATCAAAGAATAAAGTGAGATTTCTTTGACATGATCTGCTTTTCATAAAACCATGTTGTCTGGAATTAATTTTATTTCCATCCTTTAATTACTTCTCAGCTGATTCTCTTCCCAACGTTCCTATTATATTTTCTGGAACAGATGTCAGACTAATTGACCTACACTGACTCCAGCCATCTTGTCCGATTTTTTCGAATATTGGCCCACTGTAAACTCACTTTCAGTCTTCTGGAATCTTCCTGGTATTCCAGACTTTTTTAAAAATGAGAAATAAAAAATTCCTGGGGCAATTTGTATGCAAAACATCTGTGTCTACTGAACTAGAAGTGTTTAATTCTACTTAAAGTTGCTTTATATTTCCCTCAGACTATGACAAGTCAGAATGAAATTTGTTGTTCTTATAAGGTACAGCATCTGTATTTTATTTCTAGGAATCCAGCTATTTTATGAATTTTGACTATTCTATGTCTTCTAATAAGAATTTGATGATTTGTTTCCAACAAATTTTATATTAAGATATACTTTTATTTGAACATGCATTAAAAACTTACATTTTATCATGCTACCATTTCCCTCCAGATTTTTAGCTTCTCACATAATTTTTTAGTACTTTTTTTTAACATCCAAATTACATACATAGGTATTTCTACATATTGTATATCATTGTGCTGGGATTTTTTTCCCCCTAACTGCTGCCATCAAACTGGTTTTGCCTTAAAAGATTGAAACCTTTTGAAGACATTCTGAAGTAATAAATACAAAATAATTAATATTTGAGATTTATCTTCTTTGGTTTAAATATAGAAATTAATATTTGAGATACATCTTCTTTGGTTTAAATATAGACAAATTGCAATCAGTTGTCGTTAAGTAGCACATTTCCAATCCAAGACCATCCTTCCCTTTCTCCATCACTTAACACATCCTGTTAGACTGCTGTGAAAGTTTGAAAGCATGGAAAGAAGCTTCACTTGTTACATTTATTTATCAGCAAAGCTGACTTTCATAATCACATCAATCTCTATCCCAAAGACTAAAATGAAGTTGTCCCCACTTCAGTGGAAGTGTCCCTCCTAATTCCTCAGTGAACTGTTCTAAGTATGAAATCTCTTTGCAAACATGTTTGCCATGACTGATTATACAGATAAAAAAAGGGCGAATTTGGAAAATGTATAGGAACTTTACATGTAAAGAGCCATTGAACAAGTGTCACAAAGAGAGGGATACGTGAGAAACATTAGCCTGCATGCAAAGACAGGCTTCCACTGAGCTCCCTTCAGGTTTCACCTGAAGTCAATGAGTAGGGTAATTTGCAAAATATTATAGTGATTCGTAAGATGTTTAAACACACTCACTATCTGTTAACTGAGCATATCATGAGCTTCACAATACTCCTGCAAGACAGAATTTTTTCTGTATTTTAGTGTACTTTCTAACTAATGGGAAACTGTTCAAGTGAATTGTTCAAGATGAGACACAAAATGTGCAGCAGAGCAGGGATTTGAACCCTATTCTCCAGGAGTCTAGAGACATTAACTCATGGATTGAGCTCCCTCTCTGTAAAAACTACAGCTGTTCTTTGGCTGAACAAGGAATGTACTTCCTGTGCAGTCAAGTCACCCCCCAGCAGCTCTCAGATTTACTTTCTTCCAGCTCTGCTATGCAGCTTATTTGTTCCTAATTCTGAAAAACAGAGAGAGAAATGGGCATCTCTGGAATGAAGTTTGTGATGAAATGAATTATAATAGTGCCAGATAGCTCACTCAGTTGCTATCAGCCTATGATGACAATAAACTAACAATAATCTATATTCCCATCTTTGTTTTTCATTGTTCTAGTTAGGGTGTTTGTGTAAGCCTCTTACTTAATTACTGAAATTCATTGTTCTCATTAGTGCCATGTGTTATCAAAAAATAAAAAAAAGTGTTTTCTGACAGAGTTGGAAAGCTCCCAAAGCATGTGGTTGGCTCCAGCACTTCTCTCATTCTCGCAAGCTTAGGCCAGCACAGAACATCTTTGTTTTGCAGTTGTCAAGGTTCTAAGCAGTTGTCGGGGACTCTGCACACTTGCCATCATTTATGGACAATATAAAATATACTGACAGCAACATGGCTTTTATTCCCACATGAGATCACTAAAGGTAATTTTTCAGGAAATGGAAGTGCTGTGAATTGATGCTAGTGTAAAGATTTACAGGAAGAGAACACAAACAAAGACTTTGCTGTGTCAAATATCATTCTTGTCTTGTGACAAACCTATAACTCGAAGTTGCAGGAGTTTGCAGAAATTACAGCCTGCATTCCTGGCCATCTCATTCCAGGTCATTGGCCAGACTCTTTTCCCACAGTGCATCTATATTCATGACTGCCTTTTTATACAAAATTAAGTTCATCCGAGAAGCTCGTCCTCTACTTAATTGAAAACATGGGAAAAGTGAGGATCTGTGTTAACATTTCTGCAGTCCCATCCACAGGCTTTAGTGTTTGACTTTTCAGTTGCAAGCCAACTTTTACTACAGAATGTGGACATGGTCAGATGAAATTTCAGTTGGAAGTGCAATTTTTATTTGCATAACAGGTGCACTGAAAATATGTGGTGCAAACCCTTGGCAACAAGAGTGGAGTGAGTGTCATTTTTTGCATGTGACATGACTGAAAAAATGTGTACTTGTTCTTGTATACACTTCGAGAAGTTCCTTGAAAAAAAATCTGAATTTTCAGGATGACATCACAATTTTCAAAACTTGTTGAATTCAAGACATGTGCATCCACACCATATGTGAAAACCTGTTTCTAAAATACAGAATTGCTATATACGCCGTGTTTGAACACACAAATGACCTGGCATCTCTATTTAACAAGTCTGTGTTCTTTGTTTTTCTGAAGCTACGTTTTGGCCTCTTAGCTCTACTCATATTTTAATAAACACATTGCATCTTATTCACAAGCAGGAATAACTGCTCAAAATAAATTATCTAACACAAAATCTTCTCCTGGTTGCTTCAAAGCCTATTTTAACGAGGTTTAAGGAAGCAGTTTGGCTAGGAAGTAATGTTTTAAGTAAAAACTTTAAGCCACAACAGAGAGTAGGAAAGGGAGAGAGGAGGGGAAAGAGATAGAGGAATTTGTTGACATTTCTGTTTCATTTTACACTTCTGTCTGTTATCACTGAACAATCAGGGCATGAGGTTAAGAGTTAGAAATCTAAGTTTAATCCCTAGTCCTGCCAGCCTGCTGTTGTCTGTTCATAAACAAGTTTCTTCAGCTTCAGATATTTCTTCCCCTGTTATTTGTCCATCTAAGTTATGGATACTGCTCTTTTCAGCAGTGTTTGACACGGAATTAGTGCCAAGTCCTACTCAATAGCATCATGTCATCCAGTGGGTCATGTACATGCTATTTAATGTTCAGTATGTAAAATTACACCTTGATCTTGCATGAAAAGGGAAAATGCTTGTGCCACATTGGTAGACTGTACAAAAAATATCATTTCTCAAGATATGTCTAACACCAAAGCATCTTGCAAGGCAAATATGGGCTAAAAATATGCAGCAAGGTTATCCTTTTTACATCTCTTCCTCTTCCTTCCTTCCCTTTGCCTCCACCTTGAGCTTAGTTGTTGAAAAAGTCTTTTACTTTCTACCCTTCAAACCTTCTCTTCTTCAGATCACAGGTCATAAACACACATTTCTTTCCTAAAATTTTTTTTTTTTCTGTTGTAGTGAATAACTTGATCAGTTATAACAGAAATATTCCTTCCTGACACCATGATGAATCACGAATCCCTTAGATACAACGGAGACTGAGTCAATTTAAGGGAGAGGATCCAGAGAGTCTAACATTATACTTCATTTTGTAAACAGGACCAGCCCTGCTAGTGTTTAAACAAAATATATTAAAAAAATCAATTAGAAACCTGTTTCAGTTAAGTACACCTGTAAAACATTCTATTATTTCCTTTGTAGTAAAAGAAGCATTGACTACACTGAAGCATATTACTGAACTATTGTTATTTCAAAATGTTAAAGCTGAGACATATGGTGGTATAATTCTTCAATATTATGAACTTAACTTCAGTGGATCAAGAGGACGGCAGCATTTATTTCAATGGCACTGAGATTTCACCTTCTGCAGCAAACTCAGCAATTCTCTTTGCTCGCACAGCGCTTGGATCAGGCCCCTAGGACATTGCAAAGACCAAAGCGTTTTCCTCTTCAGAAGCTTTTCAGAAAGCCCTAGAAATAAAAGCTACCTTTTGATTTGGATGTGTCTGTAGGGTGGATTCCACTGGGGCAGGAAGGTCACCCCTTCTTCCTTCCTGGAGCTCAGGGGAATGTGAAAAAGAGGATCCTCTGAGTACATGCAAGTCTCCTTCAGTAACGAACCACAGGCTTGTTACTAAGCAAGCGTAATAATTATATTATATCCATGTGCAGCTTTTTATATTTGAATTAGCTCAGTTGTAGTAACATATTATTTGATTAATTTTGCAGTGTATATATATAATTTCAATTTCTTTGGCTAGGTTTCCTGAGTTCCAGTATTTTATGTTAAATAGCTATTTATTGCAACTCGGAAACAATGTCTGCATCAGTAAATCAAACTTGAGCCATATTGTTCTCTGCCACTAAGGTCAAGCAATGCCATAAAACCTGTACTGAGAACATTGCAGTCAGTGTAAATGCCCAAATGGAGGCACTTCACTGCAAGTGCCTCCTGGAAATTCTGTTCACACCATGACAGCCTCTGAACCAATTCTGAGACATTGGGGGTAGGGAGGTTGGCTCCAGCTAAAGGTGTGTCAAGGACCTTCCTAAGAATTTAACATCACAGCTGATGAAGTTCCAGCCTCCAAGGATCTTCAGTGGAGCTATTCAATGTACAGTAATACATGACACAGATGAACAGCAGCTGGATTTAAGACTAAGATCTGCCATCACCTGCAGGACTTGAAGGTGCTAGGAAGCATGGAGGAGGATAATAGAGGACATATGATAGATGCACCACTAAAGCCAGCCAAATGACTAATTTAAGTGGTTCTGTGATTGAATACGGAGTTGACAGCTGATCTCTGACTGTAGGATGGGATGTGGTGTACTTAGCACTCAGAGCTAATTTCATAGTTGAACCAAGTAGGTGCAAATCCTCTGCAGTTCTCTCTACTGAGCTAATTATCTTGATTAATAAGGCTTGGTGGAAATTAGACAAACTTAGAGCATCAACAAAAACTGAAAATGCATTCTAATCTCAAATAATTTGAATCACCATCTTATCTACATTTCCTGCCTTTTACAAGTACCAGTATTTAGCTCACCACAGTGACTTCAGAGTGTCAGTATATTTCACAATTCAATTAGTCATTCCCAAGTGAAGTATTGTAATTGATTCTTCTTTTGGTCTCCGCTAGTGATAAAGGTAATGGAAGTTTTTGTCAAGCAAATGGACTTCGTCTAAATATCTGCTTCTCCATGTCACTGCCTCTGAAGTAAATGGTGAGGTGTATTTCTATAAATAGACAAGTAGCTGGCAAGAGGGAAAAAAAAGAGAAGGGGAAAAAAGAGTGGAGAACCATGTATTTCCTGACATTGCAACTTTCAGGATGGTTTAACTACCACAAACGTACATTCTTGAACCACTCTTATCTTAGAGAGCATTGCAGGAAGCAGAGAATAATTTGAATGCTAGCAGATATTGCTTAAAATACAAAAAGAAAATGAATCAAATGCTCCCATACAGTGTCCGTGGTTTCAGTCTGGGGAAACTGCTGTTTCCAGAAAAAGCTGAAGTTGTACCTCAGAGTAAGAGCTGTGGCTTACAGCAAGAATTGATACAACATCCTCCAGCAGCTGGTCCGCGCTTGAACAACAGAGCAAGCAACGTCTGAGAAAAGCAATCAATCAGCTGCATTTGTCACAGCTCTCTGAAGTGTCCAGTTATGGATATCATTAACTGAACACAGTTTCCCCGCATGCAGTGAGGAGCAGCAGGCCAAGAGAAGGGCGAGAGTTACCTCCAAAAACACCCTGATTTGCCAGGTTTTAGGGCCTTCCTCTTCGGAATGCTTCCTTTCACCGCACAGAAAAGACTTGCAGACTTAAGAAACATTCTGGATCACATTAAAATCCCATCACATAGGAACTCTCTGGGAAGAATTTTTTTCCTCCTGGAAACCAAAACTGCTGATTCCTTGGCTTTTTTCCAGCGCAGCGATGTAACAGCTCAGGAACGCCGGGCATCTTGCCAAGAACACACACATGGTTTGGGGAGGTGCACAAGTAGCCACCAGAGGTAGAAAAATGGTTTCCTTTATCTGTCAGTACGGGACCTTTCCTTCTCGACATTCATATGAAAATATTAAAACAAGAAATTCCGGTATTCTGAGATTTCCAAAAAATTGAAAGGTAATAGGGCTACTGTGGCTCCATCTTTCCATTTAGCTGATTTTATGAAATAAGATCATGCATCACACGTGATGGAACATGCTCCACTGTAGTCACCAAACCTGTCAGATCTAACATAAATCAAGGACTTCTAGAACTGTAACTAGAGAAGAAATATTTCAGAAAATTCTCATGATGTTTTCCTTGAATTGTGTAAAAGCCCTTCATACTGTTGCCCTTGGGTGACACAAAAGTATAACAGAGAACTTTGCATATCCCAGTGCATACTTTTCAAAGCAAAAGGATATTAATCTGCAGCCAAATTTGTTTGGGGATAGCCAGTTTTCTGAAATTTCTCAGCTGTCACAGGAAGTTATATCTTTTTTCCTCTAGCCTGTCTTAAAATCTAGTGTGGTACTGTCATGCTCTTCCAATATACTGCAGAATTTTATAATAAAGATGGAGAAAGATGTCCATAGTTTTTATAATAATTACGAAAGCAATTTGAATCAAAACCTCTTATATGTTAATATAAAATAGGATTTATTATAATTAGAGATGTAAAGGATTTCGATCTCATAAGGGTAAGATTTAAAGTTGGCTTTATTAAAAAAAAAAACAACACTTCCTAGGAATTAACACCTTGCAAAACTGATTTTTTTTCTTTTCTTTTTATTTTTTAGTATTTGAAGCACATCCATGGATCACCAGGAACTTCCTGATACTCAGTCCAATTCAGTTAACACATACCCTGGATTAGAACAGCTTTTTCCATATCTAGGACATTTCCATACCATTTCCATACTGGCGTGTCCAGTCTTTGCTCAACAGCAGACTGAGACAGTGTTCTTGTAATACCCAGTTGTTCAATTCTGAAACATCAACCTTTCTGCATAGTATTTATTTATAAGCAAAAACATTGCATTTGATCACATACAAGTTTTGATCCCACAATGGAAAACTACACACCAATAAATGGAAAATATTAACTTTTAAAAAAAAATCTTTTAAAAAGTCATACCTAGTTTTACTACAGCACTTCTTCAGAGATCAAACATTTGATTTATTATTTATAAAGTACAACAGTACTGTACTACCCTTATGTATGTGCCTTACGTATGTACGCCTTATGTATGGCAATTCACTTGGCTTTTCTCAAGACTACAGCTACCTCCTTAGCATTTTATATCTAGTGAAAATAAAATAGTGTTATTTTAAGTCCACATCCTTAGTTGATGTTTTATTAACATGATCTTACTGATTTTGATCACTGCTGATGCCAGTTTATTCCAAATAAGGACTGGGCTGTCATCAAAAGCATAATTTAACTTTCAAATCTCCTTTCTCAATTGGATATTATGTTCTGCTTTATGTTATGTTCATGACAGGTTATAGTCAATTTATTTTAAGTAATATTTTGTAACACATTTTCAACCATGTTCAAGTTTAGATACTTAATCAAAGCTACTTATCAAGATATGCCCCTCCTGCATATTAGTAATATATATAGGCACTGTGAAAGGGTGCCTATAATATGTCCTAAAAACAGCTGGACTGAATGCCTTTCTTCAGAGATTCCTGCTTTTCTCTGCAGAGGGTGATCCTCTAAGCAATTCACAAAGAGAGGAAAATCTGGGGTTTATACAGACAGGAAAAAACACTGTATTGATAATAGGATGTTGTACCAAGCTTGCTCAGACAACTGGATTTAGTTAAGGGATGAAACATATATGTTCCAAAACCAATTCACTGGCTCCATTAGCCAACATTGGGAAACTGGAGGTGGTCTTTTTGGAAAAAGATGACAAACTAAGGAGTTGCAGATATATTTTTTTTTAATCCTCTGTAAATATAAGAGTACTCTCTGTGAAACCTTCACTGATCCACAGCTGCAGGGTAATAGCTCAAAGTACTCAGGGATTGGAATGGGAGCGGATGTGGCAGAATCGCAGAGCTCAGCACTGAAATGGCACAAGCCAAGTTCACCAAGCAGCAGTCAGGGACCACATACATCTGTTCCTCAGAGCTCAGCAGGCCAGCTGCGAGGGAGAGAGATTAGCTCAAATGAAATGGAACATGAGAAGTCTGCTGAAATTGCCACAAATAAAGTAAAGAGTGGTTCCTGGAGAGACAAGCAGTTCCATCTGCAACAGAGCTAATGAAGCTTGGGTTTTTTAAAGGATTTATGCCTTGTGGTTGGATTCTTTGGTGTGAGTACCAATTAAAACTCTTCCCGTGGTTGGGACAGCCATAATAGTTGTCTTCTGTGTGAATTCTCCAGTGGGTGGAGAACGTACTGCAACCTTGCGATCAGAAAAGGTCTGACTTGATTAGACCACTAATGACATCTCTTTTTCCTGCTCAGCCACCTACTCCTACAAAACTGGATACTTAATTCCTGTTAACTTCCCCTATACTGAGTTGAAATTAGAATTATTGGGCTATAGATGGACATGTGCACAGATTCCTGTACATGTACAAGCGGAGTGTAATCTCACATTGCTCACTGCAGGGAACGTCATATGGACTTATGATATTATCTCCTGGGTAATGTTTGCTGGTAATTTAAACAATAAAAGCTGAAACATGCTATATGACAATACGATGATATTTACTAAGATGACAGTTCTTGAAGACACATGCCTTTTGGCTTAACAGGGTCAGTGTAGGCTTGTGGGTAGATTTCCTTTTTGTGGGAAAAAGGAAACATGAAATCCAACTTTATCCTTTGTTTGGAAAAAGCAATTTCAGCCACAACTCATATTTGTTACAGAAAACAACAATCCCTTCCATCCACACTGTTATCCTCTTCATTAATTTCACATCACATTTCTATGGTCCCCTTAAGCTGAGGAATGCTCACCTTATACAATGATGATAGCAGTGACTGTTGTTTGTTGATTATCCCACTTAAGTGGGATAAGTGGGAGAAGATATTGCTGGTGACTTTTTAAATATCACTTTCCAGGGGCACGGGAGCAGTCAGTTCCCAAATGCCAGAAGTCAAAGAGGCGAGGTAGGAGGCCGAGTTGGCTGAGCAGGGATCTTCTCTTGGAAAGAAGGCCAATAAGGAAGGTGCATGCCCAGTGGAAGCAAGGTCAATTAACACTGGAAGAATTCAGAGATGTTGCTTGCCACTGTAAGGAGAAAATTTGTGCAACCAAAGCTAAATTGGAGTTGAAGCTTCCAGAAATCTGGGGGACAATAAAAAGAGTTTTTTTCAAATATATTAGTGACAAAAGGCAGCATAGAAATAACATCAGCCTGTTACAGGATGATGATGGTCACCTCACAAATGAGGACAGAGACAAGACAGAGGTGTTTAACACTTTCCTTGCCTTTGCCTTCAACATGGATAATGGACCAAGGGGGTCTCAGTGCCCTGAGCTGCAGGACCATGACTGCGAGAATGATCAGCTCCGAGCTGACACTGAAATTGTGTGAGATCTGCTGCTCCAGAGAGAGCTCCTCAAAGAGCTGGCTGAGGTCACTGCACAACCTCTCTCAATGATTTTCAAGCAGTCTTGGGAATCCAGAGAGGCCTCAGCTGACTGGAAGCTGGTGAACATTGTCCTGATTTTCAAGAAGGGCAAGTCTCTCTTCAGTGCCTGGTAAAGTTATGGAGAAGATTATTGTGGGAAGAACTGAAAAACACCTGAAAGACAATGCAGTCACTGGTCACAGCCAACACAGCTTTATTAGAGGGAAGTCCTACTTATCCAACCTGATTTCCTTCTGTGTGTGACAAGGTAACCCACCTAGCTGATCAAGAGAAGCTACTTGATGTCATCTTTCTGGATTTCAGTAAAGCTTTCAATACTGTCTCTCACAGGATCCTTCTGGACAAAATGTCCAGCCCACAGCTGGATAAACACACCATGTGGTGGGTGAGCAATTGGCTCATGGGTCAGGCACAGAGGGTAATAGTGAATGGAGTGACATCAGACTGGTGACCTCTCAGTAGCGGGGTTCCACGAGGCTCCATCTTGGGCCCTGAGCTCTTCAACATCTTCATCAATGACTTGGGCACAGGACTAAAAGTGATACTTGGTAACTCAGAGCAGCTGTTGACTCCTTCAAAGACAGAGAGGGCCTGCAGAGAGACATCTACAAATCAGAGAAATGGGCAACCACCAACCATACAAAGGTTAACAAGGGAAAGTGCCAGATTCTGCACAGGGGATGGGGCAACCCTGGATGTTCATACAGTCTGGGTAATGAGATGCTGGAAAGCAGTGCCAGAAAAGGGACCTGCTGGTCGATAGAAAGTTGAATATGAGTCAGCAGCGCCCTGGCAGCCAGGAGGGCCAACTGTGTCCTAGAGGGCATCAGGCAAAGCATCACCAGCTGGTCAAGGGAGGGGATTGTCCTGCTATGCTCTGCACTGGGGCAGCCTCACCTGCAATATTGTATGCAGTTTGGGGCCCCACAATACAGGAAAGACATTAAGCTATTAGAAAGTGTCAAAGGAGGCCAATGCGGATGGTGAAGGGCCTGGAGGGGACACCTTATGAGGAGTGGCTGAGGTCACTTGGTTTGTTCAGCCTGGAGAAGGGGAGACTGAGAAAATATGCCACTGCAATCTACAATTCCTAGTGAGGGTTAGAGGAGGGGCAGGCACTGATCTCTTCTCTATGGTGACCAGTGACAGGGCTCAAGGCAACGGCCTGACATTGTGTCAAGAGAGGCTTAGGTTGGATATTAGAAAGAGATTCTTCCCCCAGAGAGTGGTTGGGCACTGGAACAAGGTCCCCAGGGAAGTGGTCACAGCTCCAAGCCTGACGGATTTCAAGAAGCATCTGAATGATACTCCAGGGTACATGGTGTGACTCCTGGGGATGATCCTCTGCAGGGCTGGGACCTAGAGTTGATGAACCTTGTGGGTCCCTTCCAACTCAGCATATTCTGTGATTTTGTGAATTCAGGTGACAGCACTTTTATTTTGGGGAAGCAGAAGTCACTTTCAAGCGAAAGTCCACAGCTCTAATGCAAAAGCGTGCAAAATTAAAAGTGAATCTTTTTGACATTCAGTTCTTCTTGGCAGTGGGACAAGTGGATCAATTCTCTGAGCTACTTACTTAACTCCTATTTTTAGTAATCATTAAAGAGTGACAAGGAAATAGGAGAGATGGTGTTATATTTGGCACTACCTTGACTTCATTTCCTGACTTGGTCACAGCCTTTCTTTGTCACTTGAAATCTTGTACCATTTTTCACACTAGGTAAGAGGGTCGTTGTAAGCTACTACTTCTTTCTCTTTTTAGGTATAAAGGCACTAAAGTATAAAAGTCTACATACATCCTTGTAAACATTAAGTCAAGATTAATATAATTCCAGAGCTACTAAGCCACTCATAGAGATAGGATAAATATCTGAGTTCAGACAAAAGGTTAATTTTTGACAGACTGCAGAAAATTATTTGCAGAATTCTTATTCTGTTCATTATTTTAACAAAAACAAGCAAACAAACAAAAAACCAAAACATTTTTCCTCAAAAATCTTCCCTCATCTATAGATTTAAACATTAAATAGAACATTTTTGTTAGGGCAATTATTTCACATTGTGTCCAATGATTATATTAATTATAATGCATTGCCTCAGAACTATTGTCCCAGACTCACTGCTGTGGATTTTGTTGTAACAGAACTCTCAGAACAAGACCATTTCTAAGATCTAGTCAAAGTGGTGATCCTATCTGGTTGCTGCCAGAGCTGGAACATAGATTAAAAAGCAGCTCTTCCCAGATGTCAGCAGAGAATTGCCATGTATTTATGGATCGTATTCTTGAGAAATATTATGCCAAGAACACCCCCACTTGGCCAACGAAAGAAATGGAATCAGAGAAAGGTTATCACATCTGAAATATTTTGCACAAAACACTACTATTCTGTGCTTTTTTTTTTTGAAAACTGCTGTCCATGAATGTCAGAATGAATGAAATTCCACAGGTCACTGAGAGACAAAATAAAGTTATAAATGAAAATTTTTAGTGTTTTGGTATTGTTCATCGAAAATTTCTCACACAGACCACATATTTCAGACTGTAGTGTACATACTCAAGCTAGCTTGCCTGGCATCAGCAATCAGGCTTCCACAAAATCATTCTTAGTACAAATTAGTTCCTTTTTTTGTTACCAAGGAATATGTTTTCTTAAATAATAATCTCAGCTCTAGATACGGAATTCTTGTGTCTACAGGAACTGTACCATACTGCACACATTTATTATTGAATTCTTTATATATGGCTGTTTATGTTCTCATTCTTTAATTCACAATTAACTCCTGCTTTCCAACACCTAACAAGCTGTTTCAATCCTCATTAAGATTCCCTTTGAGATTTTCAGTGTTACTTTAGCAATGCTTAGACTGTAGCTTGGTCAGATCTCATTGAGAAGTTAAAGCCAACAGCCTGTTACAGAATTCAAAGAATTGCGAAAGTAGTGGAAATTAAGCATATTACCAGACTTAAAATCTCATGAAGGATGCATATAATAATTTTTCTATTACTCCTTTGTAAAGAACTTTCAAGTTACAGCTGGATAAAGTAATGGTGTTCCTACCCTGCCTCCTGAATAATGAGCCCAGACACAGTCATTGAAAGAATTATGTGAATTTCAGCACGTTTTTTAAAAAAAAAAATTTATTTTTATTGTTTTGGGGTTTTTTCAGCAAGAAGTTTTGTACAGTTTTAAACACTCCCAAAGAGAAGCCACCTACATACAGCCAGGCACAAAGCACTACATCAACACAAGCGCAACTTTCCCAGAAGAGCTGAAAAGAATCAAGAAGGCTTATTTTACTCACTGTAGACAATCAACTTTGAATCATCCCTAATTAGGCTTCCAACAAGATGCCTGGTTCCAGTCCAGAAGTTCTTAATTAATCACTATAGTTATCGATTTCAAGGGGAGTTTTACCTGAGTGAGAATTTTGAACGAGGTCATGAGCAGTGAGTGAGCCTCGAGGAAGCAAAGGGAGCCTCGCCCTTGTGCAGGTGTGCAGGTGAACTTGCAAGGAGCTTCACCACTCTCGGCAATCTTTTTGGTCCCCTAGTGGTAAAAGGCTGTAGCTTTAGTGTGGCACTACAGGAATTTAGATGCATCCAGACAGAATTAAATGGGCTTCAGAAAAGGAAAAGATCCTATGAAAATTAAGCAAAAAAATGTAGAGAAAGGAGTTCACAATAAAGTTCAGGAACAGCAAAGATTTAGGAATATGAACTTAGGGTTTGAACTTGACACTAGGTTTCTGTGAAAATAATAATAACAACAACAACACTAATAATAATAAAAGCACTTGTGGCAGAAGGCTGGGAGAAAATTGTAAGCAGGATGTGAAGAGCAGTATTGGTGAGGAGCTGAGCCTGGACAGAGAAACAGAGGTGAAACCAGCTGCCTGGGAGGGGGCTTTGTGAGGTCTCTATCCAAATCTCCCACTCAGGCCCAAAAAAAGCCCTGTCCTGAGAACACCTGGGTCTGTAAAAGTGAAGACAATGAAATGAGAAAAGGGAATGACTTTACAGAGAGAATGTGGCGGCATGTTGTGATGCTGTGGGAAAACAAGGACCAAGATGTTTTTAAAAG
This sequence comes from Grallaria varia, assembly GCA_013396735.1. Classification (NCBI taxonomy): domain Eukaryota; kingdom Metazoa; phylum Chordata; class Aves; order Passeriformes; family Formicariidae; genus Grallaria; species Grallaria varia. Next base: position 878,737 of record VWZG01013123.1, read on the forward strand.
GCACACTCTGCCCCCTCTGGCAATTTTAAAGTCCCATGGCACATGGGCAATTGGATTATTTAAAGTAAATCACCTCTGCAACATCAACAAAATCATATACTTTTCTAAAAACTGATGTATTGGTTTTCTGAAACAGACGAAGAATTTTGGATAAAATGTTCTCTGCACATAATTCCACACATGCTTAGCTTAAAAATATAGCCTTCTATATAAACTTCTAAACAACTGAAATTGGATTCCTGTATGCAGCAGTGCCTCTAACCTTAATACCTAATAACCTTATTAATAACCTGAATACAGATCTCCCTCTAAGACTTTAAAATATGAATTCAAAAATCTGACAGCCTGTGTACACATAACAGTAGAGAGATGAAGAAGGCCAGTAAACATGACTATAGTAATCAATAGGTATGTATTGGCTTTGTAATTATCTTCTTATTAGAGCTAAATTAGCTAAGGTATATTTCAGAGATCTGTTATAATTTAAAGGATTGCCAATAATTCTTATCTTATTGAAAAAAAGATTACTCCTTATTGGAAAGGCCATAAAGCAAACCTGAGAATCTTTATGGAGTTTGTCTCATAGTGTCATCAATAAAACAGCTCACTGCTGCTGTGCAGGCTGAGGACTATTAAAAGCAGGAGCTGCTGATAATTTGCTTTCCTGACACACCCTAACACATGTTTTAATGGTGGTATTGCTCTTGTTTCATGTCTCACTCCTTTAGGACATGTCAGTTCATCACCCAGCTGACCTATGCAGCATTCCTGGCATACCTTCAGTCAAGCCCCATGAGCTTATATCCATAAAAATCCACTTTAGTTGACAGAAGGGGGACAAGACCCTGGTTTTAATTGTCTCTTTTTAAAAATCTGCATCATAAAACTTATTTTTTCCTGAGACCCCAGCTCAGTTTTCTTTTATGGTGCAAGGAGCAGCTTGCATCTTCCCCTCTAGCTGTTACCAAACAGTCTGAGGGAGGAGAATATCTCACAACCCAAATGTTAACTGTCACAAATCACCTGTGGGGGGAAGAGTCTGCCTTTCCAAGCTCTTATATATTCTGTGCATGCTGCAGTTTCTCTACTATGCAGCCCAGGCAGTTTTCTCAGGATTATGTGATTTACATTCTGCATAGGCCTATGTGGATCCATACAGCTCAGCAGGAGCGATTTTTACAGATTTACTGTAACAGCCAGAGGCCAGGAGAGGATTTGAATTTTTTTCTTACTTAGATGTGATTCACAGCAGAGTCTCAAGGGCAGAACATCCCCCAGCTGCTGCAGGTTTAAACTCCTGTTAAAATCATACCTGTCCAAGGTGGAAGGTCCCTCCCAAGGCACAATCCCTGCCTAAGACTTTTTAAAGGAGCTAAAGAAAACCAAGGGCTCTGACACATGATTAAGCTGTTGAGTATTAATGAGTTACCATGCATCAGCTGAATCAGCAGCTCCTGCATACTTAATTGCAGCCCATTGCTGCCGCCAAGGATAACACACAAGTATTACCTCTTTCATCGAGGTCTGGTGCGACTCATTTTATCTACATTTGCTACAAACTAGAGGCACACACACGAAGTGAGCTACTGCCACTCAGCTGACATACACTAAGTAATAAAACTACAGTCACAGGGAATATAAGGAAACAAGGAGTCAGGTTCGCCAAAGTTGTTCACGCACTCGGAAATGCTATGTCAAATGTCAGTATGGTAGAAAAAGCACTAGCAAATATCTCCTGACTTAAAAAAGACATCCTTCAGCTGTCAAGAGAACAGCCTTAGTAATACGCTGAGCACTACTCTGACTTAGCCTATACAATAGCTCTGTTCCTAAGCTCTCCCTCCACCCAAGGAGCTTGTACAATACTCCAAAAGATCTTGCTTCTTACCAGAACTCCTTTGCATGTCCACTATGCTCTTGAGAAGAGGGAGAAGAGATAGCTGGCTGATCAGTGCAGCCCCACATTCAGTAAGATGTCTCATTCTGGTCCTCTCTTATTCAATATGCAGAACAACGTACCTTTTAAATAATATCAAGTTTATGCACAAAAACAAGTCTTGTAAGTTATTGAGAAAAGTGTTTTTTCTGGATTGTGGAGATGATTTGGTTTTGTTGGCTCTTTTTGGTTTTTTTTGCCACTGCAGTCAATGGCACATGGAATCTATCCACCAGAAATATTTTTCTTTTAGATCATACCAGTCAGTTGTGGACAGGCAGTAGGAATGCTAGCAGGTTGTTGGCATTTTGAGTGATCTCAAGGGGTAGAAGCTACTGAACACTCTTAAGATGGTATTGCTAAGGAGGAAAGCATGCTGTGCTACAGTGATGATCAAAAGTTTATGAACACAAATGCTGGGGGATGAGGCATTTCTATGGGCCACCAGCTGTTGGAGTGTAAGACATGCTGGATCCTTGCCTTCAGAATTTCTCTCCTGAAGTACGTTTCAAGTGTGACGCATTGACATGACTTGGAGTTGTTTATATTTGTTCCTATTTTGATATTGTGCAGCTGCAATTCAGTCTTACTGTTCTAAAAGAATTGAATATTCTTATGGGTCAAAAGAAGTAAAATCTTACCTTGAGTTTTATTTAAGATAGCAGCATACAAATACAACAGTACAGTGCATGTGTTTATGATGTTTGTCCATCTAGACCTTCTGTGCACTAATCCCAAAAATTACCTTTGGTCAGGATAGTTGCACTGAGATAACCTGCAGTGTAGAAATCTCTTTGTAAGTCCATTATTCCCTCCTTCTGGTTTAAAAAATGATTAAAACCAGCATCCAATTCCCTCATTATATATGCATTATCTGCATTCTGTCAACCTTATTGATTGTTTCCCACAAAACTCTTAATTTTCCAATAGCTTCAAAATGAAAGTTCTAAGGTGAGATTTCAAAAACCATGTCATTAAGTGAATTTTGCACAAACCAAAGTCACAGGGAAAACTCCAGAAAGAGTTATGTCAAAGCTGGCAGATTTTCAGAAAAAAAAAATCAATCCAAAGAATCGCTAACCAAGAACTCCTCAGCCTCTTACTGCAAAATGACTTCACAAAGTGAGATAGGACCACCCTGTTTTGACTGGTGAAAAAAATAATAGTGAGAGGCCAATGTTAATGTGAAAAAGACATTTCTTTCTTTTCACAGTATTTACTTTCCAGTTCTGTTACCATACCATACTGATGATATGCAGGAGTAATATCAGTTGAAACCATGATTGTATTTTATTTCCAGAACTCTTAGCCTTCTGAGAACTTTATGCTTTTCCACATAAGATAGTTCAGGACCTTAAATGAAGGCAGGATTTTTGCAAAAAGCCTTCATGTTTTGTACATTGTTATACCAATGGACCTTTTGCAGCCTCACTTTCTGTCCCCCCCTCACGTGCATTCCTTAGAGCCATGAATCCCAGGAGCACAAAGGAGCAAAAGCTCCATCCTTGGGCTCCCAGGTTAACCAGCCCACGTCCATAGTATTAAGCTTATAGAATCATAGAATAGTTTGGGTTGGAAGGGTCCTTTAAAGGTCATCTAGTCCAATCTCCCTGCAAATGGGCAAGGACATCTTCCACTAGATTAGGTTCCTTACAGCCTCTCCAACCTGACCTAGAATGTTTCCAGGGATGAGGTATCTACTACCTCTCTGGGTAACTTGTTTCATTGTTTCATCCTTCTCCTGGTCCTAGATAGCCTGAATCTACCCTCTTTTAGTTCAGAACTGTTACCCCTTGTCCTATCACTGCAGACCCTACTAAAAAGTCCATCCCCATCTTTCTTATAAGCTCCCTTTAAGTATTGAAGGGCTGCAATAAGGTCTCCCCAAAGCCTCCTCTTCTCTGGGCTGAACAACCTCAACTCTTTCAGTCTGTCTTCATAGGAGAGGTGCTCCATCCCTCTAATCATCTTGGTGGCCTGCTGACTTGCTTCGACTGGTCAATGTCCTTCCTATGCTGGATGCAGTGTACCAGGTGGGCTTTCATCAGAGCAGAGCAGAGCAGAGGGGGAGAATTCCCTCCCTCAACCTGTTGGCCATGCTGCTTTGGATGCAGCCCAGGCTATGTCTGGCTTTCTGGGCTGTGAGTGCACATTGCCAGCTCATATCCAGCCTCTCAAACACCAGCACCCTCAAGTCCTTCTCCACACGGCTGCCCTCAATGAGTTCTTCTCCCAGTCTTCACTCATGTCTGGGATTGCCCCTACCCAGATGCAGCACCTTGCACTTGGACTTGAACTTCATGAGGTTCTTGTGGGCCAGCTTGTCCAAGTCTCCCTGGGTGGCATCCCATCCTTCTGCTGTGTCAATTGCACCACTCAGCTTGGCGTCACCGGCAAACCTGTTGAGGGTGCACTTGAACGTGATGTCACCAATGAAGGTATTAAACAGTACTGGTCCCAGTACGGACCCCTGAGGGACACCACTCATCACCACTCCTGGTGCTTCCACAACAGGTTGTTTGTTTTCAAACTGATACTGGGACAAGGTGTTCTTGCAGAACCAAAGATGCCTCAGACAGACTCCTGTCTATTTATTCAGTGTTTAGACAACTCCTGACACTCTACCAGCACATTATCTGTTTAACAGATAAGAAAAAGCTTGCAGGGAGCAGTGTACGGGTTTGCAGAGTCCGCAGAATCAGTGATGCTCATCAGGGGGGACTGTGGGCACAGCCGAGCCCGGGCGATGATGGGAGAACGCTCAGTGCGGCTGGCAAAGGCATAGCGGGGGTAACGCAGGGGAGGCAGAGTCACAGAACATCTGTGCCAAGACGATGCCGCACACATGGCCCGGCCCGGCACACCCGGCCCGGCACACCCGGCCCGGCACACCCCGGCACACCCCGGCACACCCGGCCCGGCCCACCCGGCCCGGCACACCCGGCCCGGCCCGGCGCAGCGCTCCTTCAGCCGCCCCCGGCCCGCGACCCTCGTGACGGCAGCGCCTCCAGCGGCCGGAGCCGGCACTGCGCCTACGAAACTGCGGGGGTGACACTGCTGGGCGTGACATCATAGGGGGTGACATTATGGGGAGGTGACACTGCTGGGGTGTGTGACATTATGGGGGGTGACATCACTCTCTATAACTACCTGAAGGGAGGTTATAGCCAGGTGGGGGTTGGTCTCTTCTCCAGGCAGTCAGCAATAGGACAAGGGGACACAGGCTTAAGCTCTGCCAGGGGAAATTTAAGTTGGATATTAGAAAAAAATTCTTTACAGAGAGAGTAATCAGGCATTGGAATGGCCTGCCCAGAGAGGTGGTGGATTCACCGTCCCTGGAGGTTTTTAAACTGAGATTGGACGTGGCACTGAGTGCCGTGATCTAGTCAACTGACTGGAGTTGAACCAAGGGTTGGACCTGATGATCTCTGAGGTCTTTTCCAACCCAATCGATTCCATGATTCTATGATTATGGAGGGGTGACACTGCTGAGGTGTGACATTATAGGGGATGATGTTACGGCGAGGGGTGTGACACTATGCGGTGGTGGCAGTGTTAAATTAGGGGGGGAATGACACTGCTGGGAGGGGGACATTATGGGGGGATGTGACACTGCTGGGGGGGGGGGA
>VWZG01013124.1:5846-55422 GCA_013396735.1 Grallaria varia
GAAGGTATTTGAAAGTTCTGCATAGGTGGAGTTTAGGGAGGAACATGGTTTAGTGGTGATCTTCGTGCTGCTAGCTTATGGTTGGACATGATGGTCTTAGGGTCTCTTCCAAGTGGAATTATTCCATGATTCTACAATTACTGGAACCCCTCTTGCACAAGGAAAATACATTGCTTCAGCTCAGTGATCAGAACACTATTTTATAATACTCCATCAACTATGAACACAAGTGAGTTGTTGAGGCAGTGAATATATATTACAAAGTGAAAATGTGTCTCAACATTTCATTTATCACTTCCTACCCCAATCTCAGGACTACCACTTTTTTTTTTTTTTTTTTTAACCCAGGTTTCTCACTTCAGCTGCATTTTCAAGCTACAATCACTGGAGCATAACACTAAAGCCATATGCAGTCCAAGACCAGGTCTAGGAAGACCTCATCAATTTTGTTCCCACCTTCCCTGTAATGTGTAGCTATTTACAGTTTTATTCTTGAATGCCCAAATCCAGGCAGAACAACAATCTAGCCATGCAGAGAAGAACAGTTTTAAGAGCTGTCTCTCTCAAACGCACTCCTTGCCAGCTTTGTCGGGCACTGCCCACTGATTTCACCATTTGGAAGGACACGAAGATTGACAGGCATGCCCAGCACGCTGGACAGGGCAATGCCAGCCAGGCATGAAGTCAGCCTGTGTGACAGAGAGGACATCACCAGTAATACAGCCCAGCTGAAGAGAAGCCAATCTATACTGCACTCTTTATGGTTCCTCTCATGTTTCCAAAAACTCCAAACAAGGATTCATGTTGCTTTATCCTGGAGGACATGAACGTTAAATTTTGGATTATAATAATCTACTCCTTATGAACTTCATATCTTCAAACAAGAAAGAATAAGAAGTTGAACTGTATTTCGAACACAGCATCAAACATGTCCACTATATGCCTTCAGCTGGACTCTGTTCGTTTTTAGGTGTCCTCAGTTCATTTGAGATCTGAGTCCAGAGTGCTTTTGTTCCTGTCTGTCTTGTTTTAAGACAAATGCTGGGGCAAAGACTCCAACAAATGAGATCCCTACCCTTTATAAAAACCTCTTCCCCTTTCACCAATGCAGAGTGACAAAATGCGAGGAGATACAAGTGCAAAACCAACAATTTACTACAAAGAAATACAAGAACTATAACAACACAAGCAAAATGGTTTAAGCCAATAATAGACAACAATCGCTCCTGGTCTTCTCCTCCTTGGTGCACAGACAAGATGGTGGCCAACATGAGCTCTCTCGCCACCCCTTTCCCCAGAGACAATAAAAAAAGTGCCATGGCAGACAAGTTCCTGTGGTTTAACGCCCTTCCCAGCTCAGACCAAAAACACTGGGAAACAAGGGCAGAGCAAAAACCTGGAAGACTATTTCATCAAAAAAGAAGTTATGCTCCCAAGATGCTGATGTGGATCCAGACGTCCACAGTGGTATGGGTGCAGGCTCTCTCCCTTTCTCTGGCTCTCTTCAGAGGCAAAGGGCAGTAGTAACAGCTGGCAGGGACTGCAGAAATGGAAAACATGGGGTGAAAGCTCTGAGGCAGCAAACAGCTCTGGGCAGCTTCCCCTCAGATGGGACTCCATGGTGATGTTTTGTGGATTGGGGTTTATGAGGTGGCAGCTGTTTCTCTGTGGCGCTCGGCTGGGCTCAGCTTCATTCCAGCTTGGTGGAGGCAACTCCCTCCCACACAGTGGCCAAGGTGTGTGGAGCTGCGTGGCTGGCAGGGCTCACCTGGCTCCTCCCTTTTATTTCTCCTGCACCAGGGAAGAAAGGTGGCTCCCAGACTGAGAGTTTCACTTCTGCCCTGGCAACCAGGACTGATGGCACACACTCCTCCCACCTGCCTTGCCTGGCTGTGGTGAGTGGTTGCCTCCTCAAGGGACAGTTTCTCCAAAACAACGTTGGGAAAAGGGAATAAAATTCAAAACCTACTTTAACCATGATACCCTCTGAACTGCGTGTTCACCCTGAGTTGGGGGAGCTGCACTGTTTCAGTGATCCATGGAAACTCTCTTCAGAAGTCCCTCTGCCTACAAGCAATAACCCCACTGTTTCATTCTTTGGAAATGATCTCCTAGGTATATTTGCCAGGCCTTCAGATGTTTCTTGACCAAGTGGTAGGCTTGAAGCAACATTTGGATTATGTTCCTGTTTCACTGTTTCTCCCTAGCTTGTGTATCTTGTCATGTCTCGTACAAACAGCCAGCTGTTCACTCTGGCTTCTAGTGTTTGCTAGTGGTCTAAACTGGAATAAGTCATCGCATGCATGTATAGTTAAGTGACTTTTATCAACATCTCATCATGAAAAAAGTGACCCCCAAAGTAAAGGTTTAGATTGCCCTTGCTGGCAGTGTAATGTCATTTATTGTTGTAAATAATTAATTAGAAGTTAAATATGCTGCTAAGTAGCTGTGAAAATGTTATAGAAACTTTGTTTGCTTCAAAGACCTAACTAGTGACATTCACGGAATCAACATCGTCATTTTAGTCTTGTGGAAAGGCCCAATTTATATTCCCATGACACCTATCTTTGTCCACATTCCTTTGGAAGCAAGTGGTAGCATCAGAAACAGGGAGTATTCATGACATCCATTCCCTCAGTTTTCCTGTTGGTTTGCATTCTCACACTCCTGTAAACATACACACATAAAAAATAATTCTGGTCTAAAATCATAATTCAAAGACAAATGTGGTAATAGTTCCATTATTGCTGAATAGTAGATTTCTGTCTGAAACAAAGCAAAAATTATTACAGCAGACTCTCCAGATACTCCTTTTACCAAAAATATCACTTTCACTTTTAGCATAGTACACAAACTCTGCATATTTAATAGCTGTAGTACTATAGATTTCAAGTGTTACGCATACAAGGCAAATATAATTTTAACATTAAAAAAACTTCTAAAGTAATTTAGTATGACTTCAAATGAAAGTCATTCTAAACTATATTTATACAAACTTACATAGACTATTGCTTAAAACTTGAAAACACACGCTGAGTTGCTGCTGCTTCTGCTACTCTTTGCAGAATTAGGCAAGAATGCCATGAATTGTACAACAAGAAAGGCCACAGGATCTGTCAGCAGAGCTTCAAATATAATCCTCAAGTCGAGAAGTTATGGTGGAGATCCTTTGTGAGTAGTCTTAGAGGTGAAATATTTTGGCCACCTTGTGAATTTGGAAAATTGGTTCACATAACATTATGCCCATCATCCTCATCTCTGGCTTTTTCCAGGTCTGCCTAGGCTCTTAAGAGAAAGGCTACCCTTGGCAGACTGTCTAAAACATGAAAAAAGTTATCTTTCTCAATGTTCTTGAGTTTGCCTTATCACACAACTGAACTGCATGACCCACAGGTTTCAGAGACTTGTCCACAGTCTTTAATTGGTTCACACACTATATCACACAGTCCAGATATACTAGTGGTTAGAGTACACAGCACTGTAGATTCAGAACTGACAGTTTGCATGTTTTCAAATTGTTGTACTTCTGCAGTTATTTTACAGTTATATGCAACGTTCGTCAGCTTCATTTTTCAAAAAACAGCAACTATCTTTGAGACTCCTTGGGCCATGACCTGACCAGTCGCTTTCAGCCACTTCTTTCTTTCTTTCTTTCAGCATTTGAATGCCAAAGAACTATTTTCGTTGTTACTTGGCTACAGATGAGTTAATTATAAAGCCTGGAAGTTAAGCATACCTATCACTGCTAATTGTCCCACTGTAGATAAACAAAGATTTGGCTTCTAATAAACTATGCTTGTGGTTATTTGCCTCTCTGTTTTTCTTCTTGAAAGTTTTAATCTTGTTCTTTTGAATCAAGCAGTATTCATCATTCCTCACTGAAGTTTGGCTCAGCTTTTAGGTGGATGTATGTCAAAATGCATACACATTGGGGGAACAACTAGAATAACACAGGGAGATACAAGCCAAGCCACTTGTTTTGACAGTTGAGCTGTGAATTCCCATAGACTGAACTGAGTAATGACTGAGTTGATGGTGCCCTGTTGCCTATTTCAAGAATGATAGGGAATGTGGGTTGGTACTAGTAAATGCTCAGTCATGTTCTTTATTTTTACTTTTCTGACAGTATTCCTGTATAGTGGGGAGGGGAAACCATGCCTTACATAGTTAGAGTTTCAAATACTGTAAATTTTTGGATCAAGCCCTGGACTCTCGCCACAATGCTATGACACACTGACAGCTCTGTTCTTATACAACTTGGCCAGCAGTGTAAGCAAGGTGGGAAAGGATAATAAAACCAGGGATTGTGCTATCCACTGAAGTTCCTTTTGGAAATCTTCTAGGGGTAAAGAAGACAAGACCTTTGAGACTGGAAATACTCAGGTCTATTTGAGTCAGTTTTCCTTCTATTTTCTTTTATATTAGCAAAGTGCTTTGAAAAAAGCCAGTGGTGGTGTGTTCCAAGCTAGTGGTGATGTTCATGTTAAAGGAAAATGCCATGATAGAAGTGTAGGTTGCTTCCAGTGTAACTCTTCCAGCAGCAGTCAGCACTCAAGGAACTGTGAGAGGAGTATGATGCTGAGCAGGCCTGAGAAAATGTCATTCCCTCCAGGAGGGAGTTGGGGATGATGGGAGGCCTTTGGTTTCTCCTGTTGTTGACCAGGCGAAGGAGAATGCACCAACCCCTGGTATCAGAAGAAAGTCTGGAGTCCAGGACATGTACTCCCCTGGATATTCTGTGGCCCACATTTGGTCAGAGGAAATCTTCATGCTGCACAGCTGACAGATTTTTGCATGGCTCTGGGTGTAGCATTCAACAAGTGATGTCAGACTAGATGAGCTCTGACCAAAACGTTCTGGAAGTCTGGGTTTAGATCACAGTGTGTTTTGACTTTCCCTTGTTGCATTTTCCCCTGATTTATCACTAGCCAGGAGAGCCCCTTTAAAGCCTGGTATCCATGGACATGACTGAGTCCCCTCTCTTCCTCTCTCATGAGGATGCAGAGAAATTAATTGGTGGGTCGATGGGTCATCATGGGCACAACGGAGAACAGAGTCAAAATGTTGAGGTCTTATTTGACAGCAGGGGTGTCAGGGGCACTAACTGCAGGGGAACTGACCTCCTTCCTGGGGGGTTCTGTTACAGATCAACTGGTATATCAGTTAGATCTCCAGTCCCAAGGAGCCAGTAGCCTTGCTGCTGTGACCAGGAGAGGTGAGTGGCCACCAGGTGCAGTGCTGAGTTAGTACATTTCACATGAGCCTTCATGTGACTATTCCACACAGTCACAGAAGACCAGGGTACATGTCTGGTGGGACTTTTTCCCCTAAGCCCTGGCAGCCCCAACTCTTTCTGCTGCCATTACAAAGAGTAATGCATCCTTCTGCATCGCCTGATGTGGGAACTCCTTAAACCCTGCTGACGCAGGTGGCCGGCTCCAATGACAGATCTCCAGACAGCACATTGCTGTGAGCAGGTGTTGCCTAAAGCCAAGGACACATAAAAGGAAAGAAAGTTTATCCTGCCAGAAGCCCTCTCATAAATCATCTTCAAATGCCATACCAATCAGATATATTTCTCCCCATTAACAAGCTTATACAAGTAGGCTTGTTTGGCTGTAGCTAGCAGCGAGCATTAACCACTAGGAACTCACTGCAGACTGTTCAATTTTTTAAGTTTTCTCCTTTCTAAGGGTGTTGAAAGGTCCCATTTGCAGGTAACACTGCCTGCATTGTTCACCCTTCAGAAAGCCCTGTGCCTGTCAAGCTTCTAGAGAGCTTGTTTTGTTCCTCTCCCTCCGCCCTGCCCTCTGTGGTCGCCTGCAACAGAGGACAGCAAACAGCAGCCTAAGCTCGCCCACCTTAATTTCTTACCTCCACAAAGCAACTTGTCACAGCCATGAGAAAGGTTTCTATTTAAAAACAAAGAGCTGTGACCACAGAACTGTGACTAATATTGGAATTTAGCAAGAAGTCAGCTCTTGTTTCAAGAGGTTGTGTTGCGAGTTTGGGAACATTTGCTACTAAAGCTCTTGATGAATGACTCCAGGAAGAGGGGGTTAGTTTTTCTTATTTCTTCTTCTCTTTCAGTGCTCGTTTTGCACAGATGATAATGAGAAGTGTCAGGCAAGCATGTAGCAAACTGTTTTCTCTCTCTTGACAGAGAAAGGCTATCATTATGTCAGTCTGACACTGAGAACCTGCTGGACTTGAACAATAAATAATAGTCTTAGAGAAAAAAAAATAATAAAAAAAAAAGGAGTAAGCACTTTGCTCTTTCAAGTCTGAGTTGTTCAGAACAACTCATAGGTGTCTGCTTTTCATCCTACTGCATTCATTCTTTCTCTACCTCTACTATTTACAGTTTAATTCACACTGAAATACTTTTAAATGAAAAGACAGGCAATTCTCTGGGATTCTTTTGGCTTTTGAATTCTTGTATTTATGAAGACACTGTCATTGTAAGTCTTATACTGAAATGTAAGACAGTAGTAGAGTATATCCAGACTCTGAATTCAGATAGAAGGGTGTAAACAGATCCAAACAAGGAATAGCCAGAAGGGTCCCCTCCAGTTCTCAGTACCAACGCATCTACTTCGCTGCCTCTGCGGCTACTGCATGCCACAACAAGGCATGCACCTATGTCTCCATCTGAGTTTGCCAAGCTGCATTGCAGTCTCTCCCATAAAAGCTAACATGGAACTGTATTTCCTTCAGGTTTTCTGGGTAATAACTGCCTTTCCTTCAACATCTTGGAGCTGTATTTTTTGCCAGTTTCTGTTACTAGGAGCCTTTTCTTTTTCCCCAGCATGCAATGTCCTTTTCTTTCTCTTTCCTGGGAACAAAGGAGTGAGTACTGCACCTTACACAATTACCTGAGCTGTGAAGTTTTGTTCAACAGGTAACACAATGATCACTGCAGCTACCAAAGGCAAAAATTACAAACTCTCCCTTTCTTTTCCAAATTCTGGGCTCCTTGTATCCATATAGGGCATAAGGATATTTTTCTGTGAGGAAAAGCCTCATCTGCCTATCCTTCCCCCTGCTCCAATGTTCCCTATTAGCCAAGGGATCGTTGCTGTGGGGTGGAAAGACACTTCGAGCCTTTCCTGTTCTGCTCTTTGGCACAGTGTTTTAGCAGGCATGTCCTTGCTCTGTTTTGCTTACAGATGTGCTAATTTCCTGGAAACTGTGTTGAAGGCATCAAACTACACTAGGAGATCAGCTTTCCTTTGTTTCAAAGCCTGTGTACTCTAATCTTGTTAATGATGACAGACACACCCCTTCAAGCAGGCCTGATGTCCACACTTCAGTTACTAATCATGAAAGAGGATCTTGTACTAGAATTCACCAAATTAACACTTATTTTATCTGGTTCACAATTCCCTGATTGACTGTGCTGGAGTCCTGGTTTCAGCATTAAGACAAAATCAAAAATATTCAGTCTGCAGTGCATCTCAAAATGAACTTAGCAGAAAGTGCAGCTGATTACTTCACCACTCCCTCAGCGTTTATTATTGCAGCAGACTTCTCAAAGACATAGCCCCTACTGTGCTGAGATAGCCAGGACTCTGCTGCTCTCAAATCAAGGGTGGCCACCGCTGGGGTTCACTGGTAGGAAGAGGCTGGCATCACAAAATTAACCCCGATGTATACAGGGTATACATATTTTCTTTCTAAGTAAACTTATTTGTTCTGTTACTTTTTCTGCAAGATAAACTGTATAAACCCCAGCTCAGCCATACTAATCCCGCATTCTGCTTTTGTCCTGAGGACAGAAAATTCTTCTGGCTAGAGGACTGGCAGCCCACACCCTGATGACTCTCCCTTACCTTTTCTTCTTAGCTATCATAGATTGTTCACTGACCATTCTCTGTCTTGCTTATAGATCGTTAAGATGTCATTTTAAAAGCATTCATTTAATAAATGAGTTAATTTTCAATATTCTGAAAAAAAACCATGATTGAATCTAACTTGCTTTATACATTGAATATTTAGAATTGCTTAGTAAGCATGACATAATAAAGCTCCAAAGTCACCCAGACACCAGTTCTGCTAGGATAATCCCTTTTACATTCACCTGTTTATTCTCACTAATCATAACAGAAGATGCCGCCCAATACTGTCCAGATCAAGGAGCAATTATGAAAGATTTACAAGTGCTAAAGCTGACACACGTCAGTTGCATCAAAGAAAGACCTGTTTTCACAGGAGTCCAAATGCTGCAAGTTTGAAGACATAGTAGAGGATAATACTTATCTGGACCATCTACTGCTTCTTCAGAAGACATGTCTAAATGGAATTCACACTAATAGTACGTATATGCAAAGACCGAGGGTGGTATTTAGGACTCTAAGGGATATTTAAATTTTTGGCAGGGTACCATCATCTTTTGGCTTGGAAAACCTAGAAATCAAAGAAAAATTAAACATATTAGCAAAAATTAAATTATTGATGATTTCATAAGAGCCACTGCATATTCTTGCTCCTGTGCTCCTCTTCTACTCATTTTGCATATCTGCAATGCCATGGATTTCAGTGGTCTTGCACCTGACAAACTGTTACAGAAAGGAGGCTGTTAGCATGCTCAGAGAGTTATATATTCCACCCAAAAACTATTGCAGACAATGAAGTAATCTTACTGCTTCAGGGGACTTTAAATAAAAGACCTATGTGATAAAACCAAACCAAACCACCACCACCCCCAAAAAAACCAACCAACCAAACAAACAAACAAAAAAACAAACAAAAANGCAATTCTTCATATTGATTCAGATAATTATTTCAGGACATACAGCGATACCATGCTGATGTCATTGTTGATGGAGGTTGTTATTTCAAGATACACAGCAATACAGAATGAGCATTTCACATAATGTCTATGTATTTACATATGTAAGCTATTTACTGCTTATGGGAAAATATGATTATTAGGTTTTTTTCAGTGCTGCAGAAACCTGAAAAACCACTTGCTTAACATACTACATGCATTCTTATTTGAGAAAAAATGTTAGGTGAGTTAGGAAACTTCTTGCAGACATACTGTTTATTTTGGAAATGGATGCAGGATGCACAATCCATCACACAATGAATCCTGTGAGACAGCAGCCACGAAGAAAGGGAATGGCACCATGTCAAGCTGCCAGCATCCTAACAGCACCAGGCCACCAGTGTTCTGGTTGTCAGTAGTTAATGGTCAAGTTTTAAGCTCCATGACAGTGGTTAAAGCTCACACATTTCTCTATTGCACCGAAACACTGTGGTTGAGACTCCTGTGTTGCTGACATAGTGTTGAAGCCCGCTGCCACCTCCGTTTATGATTATCTTCAAAGCACAGGGTTGCTGATGCGATGCCAGCAAATCACCTTTTGACTTTGCAAATGGAAGTTTTGTGGGCTCATGCCCGGAAAATGCACTAGATATGGTACCACTCACATCAAGGAAATTTCTCGTTGGAGTCCCTGCTAGAAGCATTCCCAGCGCATACCCTAGGCAAAATCTTGTATCCTTGACTGCAGTGATTTACACCCACTTTCCCCTGGAGCGTATAATTCTCTCTCCCCAAAATGTTCATCTTGTTAATAGCAGCGTAAGCCTGGATGATAATTTATTTGAGTCATAGAAATAATTCATTTAGACCTTAATGGGATTTTTCTATCAAACCATGAAATCTGATTTTTTTTTCCCCTTTACCATGTCCAGCTGATTGAATGTGTTTTCTGTCTTTGTGATTTACACTGTACCTAATTGCAGCATGAACAGGTTAGTTTCTCAGAAATAACTAACAGGTGTACAATTATGTGCACTCATATTACTCCCATCCAGGTGATTTCACACTCTATATCCAAATGCAGCAGCTTATTTTTCTTTTTTTTGGCAAGTGGTTGAAAACTAACTCAAGGTGGAATGCACCCTGATGGAAATCAAACTGCAAGCATGAAACTTCACTATAGTCTTAAGACAATGTTTGCTTCATGGGATAAAGCACCATAAAGAGTTTTCAGTCAGGTGACTTTGTTATTCATGTTTCCCATTAAATGTATTTTCAAGACAGATCATTGTCTTTGTAATTATTTCGAATCATGTCAGCTACAACACTGCAGATAGTTTTCTATACACTCTAGCTAAACACATAGTGCACAAGATGCTAGTGATGTGACATTCATAGAATTGCGAATAAGAGCCAATAATTTTTTGCCAGATTTTATAAAACATTTGAATTTTGTAGCTGGTTTCCAATTGTCGGTGTTCATATTATATAAATTGTAAGTATTAGATGTGAAAATGGAAGACTTCTCTTTACTTCTGCACTTAACAGAATCAGCTCCCTAAACTGAAGCTAGTCTTTGATATTCCAAATAGTTATTTCCTGAAATCCTTCTCCTGACAGCTTGTCTGTGAAGAGCTACAGGATAGGCCACCAGGCATTTGAGGACCAGTAACAGTCAATTTGATCTCTGAAATGAATGAAACTGGGATGATGTGGCCTGCAGTGACTGGAAAACTAATAATTTTAGGCAAAGAGTTTGCTTATGTTTTTACTGTTTCTGACCATATCCCTTTTCTTAAAAAACAGTTGACTCATCTATATTCCTTGGTGTGGAACACTGCCTGGAACAGCAACTAGAAGTCATCTTGTTGTCTGGTATGTTTTTTAAGCATGTTAATGCCATACCTTATCCAAAGACTTGAGATAAAGACTTCCATGCACTTTTCCCTCACATTGAAAAAAATTTTGTCCTGCAGAAGAGCTACTTACTCTGTGTTGTCCCGCCAGAGGTGTACACCATATGTTCTGAGCATTAAACTCTCACTTCAGTGATTTCTCTTCTGCTGGAAAGCCAGCTGCAAAAAGTCCAGATTCTGCTACCACTGGTATGTACAGGTATGACAAACACAAAGTTTATTTTAAGAAAAACTGTGCCAGAAACACATTATAAAAAGATACCTTGTGGCCAGTATAACTCCAGAAGCTGCTAGGATTTATGTTATTAGTGTTTTTTTGTTAAACAAGTTTCCAAATGGCTTTAACATGAGAGAAAGGAGTTATCAGAGGTTTATGTAGTAAATTAAGGGAGGTTAAGAACCTACAGGAGATACGTGCAACTGGGTCTTCAGTTTGTCCACAGTGGGATCAACCAGCACTTATTACACAATTAGTTCATATGAAATGGACAGCAAGAAGGGCAAAACTGAACAAAACACACAAATCAGGTAATTTTAAATTGTCAAAGAGGGCAAAGACCTCTTTCCAAAAGCAAGAATCTGTAACATTCTTTACAGAGCCTTCCTGTACATCTTGAATAATTCTGCACACTTCACTCTTCCAGGCTCCACAAAGAAAGAAAAAAACCCTTAAAATACTATGAGGCATTCAAGAACAAGCTCAAATTGCATGGCTGCCCTCCAGAGGTTTTTTCCTGGTTTTGTCCAGCAATAGTTGGTAATAACAGGCACTGCAAAAAAGCCCAATGCATGGTGCATCAGTTCGGGATTTTGCATATCATTCAGAAAGGGTTTTCAGAACAAGGTGCTCTCATGTATTCCCAGGAATGAGTTCCCCCACTTTGAGAGCTGCAGGTACCTTTAGAGGACAAATCCCTTCAAACTGCTGAGCTGCTTTACACATTCCCTCAGGGAGTGTGGGCTGGACAGTGCTCCCCCCTGGGCTCATTCAGGCTCCTGGGCTCTGCCAGGCTGATGAGGACCTTGCCAAGCTGGCCAGGTGGGCAGCGCTGGGGCAGCCACATCTGGAAGGAGGCATAACAAGGCAGATGGATAGTTACCTCAAGGAAACAATATAACTTTTCTTTCAAGTGAGGAATCTCACCATGAAACTCCTTGATTTCTTCAAGACAATCAGAGACCTTCCTATGCATTAACAAGCACAGAATTCCTTTCCCCTTTCTTCCTTTGTCTCAATCAGCTGTAATGCAAAGCTGAATTTTCAATCTGTGGCAGTCTGGATATTAGAGCAGAGGAGTGGCTGGTTGTCTTCTTGTTATCCTGAATTCTCTAGGGCCTGCTCAGATTTCAAGCAGGGCCATGTATCTGCAGCATGGAGATTTAAATGACTCTCAGCTTGTCATAAAGGGACAAGTGATTTTCACCTCTCAAACAGTGGGGAACTGTAACTTTTTAATGTACCTTGTGAAACACATTTGGAATAGTTTATGTTATTCCAGTGCCCATGTTATGTGCTGCTAGTTAACAGAACCTCCAGTACAGTGGTAAGGACATCGCTGCCAGACTCTCTTGCAACCTGAAGTATCAAGAGTCATAGGGATTAAAAAATATTCACAGGAGCTGTATGGTTCAATAATCAATGTAATCAACAACCCAGAGCGTACACAGAAGTCCGTAGGGGAAGTGGAAGATGTTTGTGCAGTTGATTGTCCTGTATGTATCTACAAATAATAAAAAACCCCCAGCATCTGATGGGAGCTTTCCTTCTGACAATAGCCATGCCTAAGGAATTTCATGTTTTAAATGTTTTCAAGTATCTTGGAAAAAGGATGCTAAATATCATATGGTAGTAGAGACATGTAGGGAGAGCTACATTCTGCAGGCAAATGAGATCATCTGTTTTCAGACAAGGAATTCAGAAACTAGCAGAAAGGTGAAATACAGATGATCAATTCAGTGCTGAAAAGCCAGTCGTCTCATTTTGGCAAGCTCTTGGCAAGAGAGACAGAGGACACAATGGATGTGGGATAAAATACTCATGAACTAATCAATCTAAGACCCAGAATTTGGCCACTGACAAAGCAAAAGCATGGGGAAAGCTTCACAGGCTAGAATGCAGGTTTATGAAGCTGGTCAGTGCATAAAGACTGCACAAAGCATCCCTAGGGCTACATTCACACTGTCAATCTCCAAAACCAGCAGCAGGGGTAAGGTACAAAAATTTAAACTGTGGTATTAAACTGGGTACATTTAGATTAGATGGTAGGTAGAAATTCTGTACTGTTAAGGTGGTGAGGTGCTGAAACAGGCTGCCCAAAGAAGTTGTAAATGCTCTATCCCTGAAAGTGTTCAAGGTCAGCTTGGATGGGGCTCTGAGCAACTTCAGCCTGTCTAGCAGGTGTCCCTACCCACGGCAGGGGGTTTGGAACTAGATGATCTTTAAGGTCCCTTTCAACACAAACCATTCCATGATTCTATAATTCTGTGAAACTTCCGTGGTTCACAGCTTTTTGCAAGAGGCTGCCAATGCCAGTAGGCCATTGCAGAGAACTCAGCAATGGCCAAAGGCAGTTAAGTCTCCCTGAGGCAGAAGGGGAAAATAGGTGGCTTTTTGGTCTCTTGAAAAGCTGTCTTGTCTGACTGTGCAAAAGCACCATTCTTCCAGGGGAATTCCTCACTGGAGAAACAAGGAACATTGCAGAGAGTGGATGGTCAGCCCGAAATAGGATGAGCCATATATTAAGTTAAACTTGGTAACTGATAGGCAGGTATAAAAGCACCAGAAACACTGGTGTTTGTTCTGAAAGAAGTTGCAAACACTGTAAGCTAAGCAAGAAATTTTAGGCTTTACAATGATGTGCTTGTCATAGTGTGTCTGAAACAGATATTCCTGTTCACAACAAGAGACTGTATCATTTGTTTAATACAGGAACAAAGTACCCACAATTGTATTTACAAGTTATGAATTCACGGAGTCTCTGTGGAAGAGAAGTGGACTCTATTAAGTGGGCAGAAATAACACAGCTGTCAGTGGGGTGCAGACCTGTGCTGAAGAGGCCCAACTGTCTGCTGAGATTTCCGACTTTCATACAGAGAAACAACAAGAAGGGAGAAATATGTGTCATTCTGCTGTAGCCCTGACAGTTATATCAGAAGAACCAGAAAGGATACACAAATGTTAGGAGGAAAGGCAAATACCAAATATTTTTAATTTTTTTGTCAGTCAAGCACATGTCCATCAGTGCTTGTTCAACCACGTACTTGGGAAAAAGTATTTACTCAGGCCACCATCTGAGTAGCCCTCGGTAGTCAAAGGGTTTTATAGACAGCATGATTAGGCTCCGTGTTGATACAAAAGGTCTAGAGAAGTTGTGTTTTAGTTTGAAAAGTAAAAAGCGGTAAATAAGATCAAGCGGAGCCCTGTGTCTCTTTTTCACAGAAAGATGAATGTGCTGCTGAACTATGGCAGGTGCTTGACACCACAGACAGACAGCTGGGATAGTGGTCATGGAGCATCACAGTCTGAGGGGCTGTTACTGCATGAAGGAGTAGCAGTATGATGTGTTGGGTACCAGAGTACACCCATTCATACAAATTCTTGCTTCAACCAGTAAGAAAAAAATCATAAAAAGACTTAAAGCTGAGAAAAAGCCAACATGAGTTAGCCTCTAAATTCAGTGTTACTAAGTGCTGTGCTGTCATGTCTAGTCTGTTTTCAGGACCCAGATCTGCCCATAACACACAGGAGTCTGAAAGGCAGATACACACACGTTTGTTTCAGTGAGGAAAATTTGGGTCACCAGTTGCAGTACCACTTGACTTGGGCCAGGGAGTCATACTAAGCTGCTGCTAAATAGTTAGGGTTGTGTTGGGTGAGTTTGGTATTTTTTTGCTCCTTGGAGCTAAGCTTTCCCATGCAGCAACTGCTGCAGGCAGCTTCATAGTGGGAGCAAAGAGCAGGACTGCTGTGGGACTGTCCAAACACAAATAGGTACCTATAGGGTTATTTCCTCTGAGGCTGTGGTGAAGGATCTCACAGAGGGAGCCTGTGTCTCCCTGGATCTCCCGCTTGAACAGCTTCTCCTTCCAACTCCACAAATTGCAAATCCTGCCTCATTAGGAGATCACCAAGGTACAGTAATGACCACAGGTACTCATGATACTTTGGCACAGGCTTCATGTTGCTGTAACTTTTCTATGGCTGGGGGAACCTTTCAAGCCAGGTGCATTTATCAAATTCACTCTCTCTGAATTTATTCTGGTATAGCCTTTCAACTCATTCTACATACTAAAAAGAGATCCAAAAAAAGCATTGGTTATTATTTTTTTAGGCAGAAAACAGTATGAAAAAAATGTCCTGATTTCAGAAGAATAGGAGGCTTATGTGTGAGACAGTCAGTAAAATATCCAGTCACAAGTGAGAAAGCAGACATATGAATACATCCAAGGAACTGAAAATGAGTTGAGTAGAGCTTGGCAATAATTACAGTCACTCATATTTGAAGTCCTTGTCTCCTGAATAGCTCAGTTTTCATTTTGTATTTTGAACTTTAACATGTTTTCTGCCATGAGCTTGCTGACTGTGCTTTCTCAGAAGCAAACAGTAATGTTCATAATGCAGTTTTTCCTGGATATCAAAACTGTAGGGTGAATAGAAAGTGTGGAAATGCATGGTGTCCAGGAAGGGGAAGATGAAGGGTGGTGGATAGAACAGTGGTGGATAGAACAGATTCACCAAACAGTTATTTGCAAAGAGAGTGTCTTTGTTAATGTCAACAGCAAGAAAGACTTGCAAAGACAGCACTGCCTCAGCCTAGCAAGTGGCACATGTGTGGCTTTGGCTCTGAAGAGACAGGGGTGCAGGAACACATGCTATAACCCTATTTTTACAACTTGATGTCTGTTAAGGGGGAGATAACTGATTTGTGACTGAAATAGAGCGAGAAAGCCTGACCTGTCTTTTTGGTCAGACTACTCCTACCTCCACTGTGTCAGGAAAGCTTTAGGACTTGAGATACTGCAGGAATGAAAGGTGAGCATCTGTCTAAGCCTACTCCAATAGGCCCAAGGACACCTGCCATACACCACATATGTAAACATCCATGTTTGAACATACAGGTCCCTGCCGAGACAAGGCTTTAACCCAAACTTCAGAGCTTGCTCGTACTTTGAAGAATGTTCATGGCAAAGCCAGGTTTCCTTCTGCCTGCAGAATGCAAGCGCTAAAACCAGGAGATACAAACTCCTGCAGACCTGGGTTCCAAGCAGATCTTCCTGAGGGATTGCTGACCATCCCTTGGAAGACCGGTATGTATTCATAGTCACTTTAGAAAGGACTTTCAGTACTCTAAGTCTTGTGAGTAGGCATGAAGGTTCAGTAGCATAATGTGGATATTCTGTGTTATTAGTTACAGTCAGGAATTCATACGACAGAAATCTGTTATTTGATGTAGCTCACAAGTTCCACTTTCTCCTCCCAA
Source organism: Grallaria varia (assembly GCA_013396735.1). Classification (NCBI taxonomy): domain Eukaryota; kingdom Metazoa; phylum Chordata; class Aves; order Passeriformes; family Formicariidae; genus Grallaria; species Grallaria varia. The sequence continues at coordinate 22,013 of VWZG01013124.1, forward strand.
TATGGATGTATACCCTATTTCTTAGCCAGGCTGTTGGTAAAATGAGAATACAGCTCACCTATGACATGTGACAGTAATAAGCCTCAACTAAATGATGCTTCCAAAGTCCTTTGCATTCCTTGAAAGGAATGTGTTGTACAAACACAAAGTATTTCACTCAAACTTTATGCAAAGGTTGCATTTTTAAATGCTGTAGAAGTTGGTAACAAATTATTAACAGATGTCATAGCCCTTTTACAGAGATTAATGTATTTTAGATGGTTATAAAATATCTGTTGAGTTGTTGGACTCTTTAAGGATCTGGAGAAGTAGATTAACCATGGATTAAAATACCAATCATCAATCTAGTAATTTATAAGCACACTGTTAGTAAAAAAATATGAATTTACTTTCCATGAGACTTCATTCATGGGAAAAAAGCAAAAGTGAATCAAATCTATCATTTCACTGTTACATACAGGATGAGGGAAAGCATTACTCATTGCTTTAAGGAGCTTTATTCTGTTGATAAAAAAGAACTGTTGTAGTAGAAATTGCACATTTTTAAGCCCCTCTTCTCTCACTCTAAGACTAACCTCCCATATGTCTGTGGATTAGACTCTTTGCAGTCTTCTCTCACATAACTACTAAAGTGAGTTTATTTTATCATTCTCCTTAAAAATTGATACAGAATAAAAATACAAACACATAAACCTGAAATTATCTAACTCCCTCAGGGATCTAACGCTTATGAAACTAGCCAATAATGTCATAGCAAAGCATCCTTTGTTTCCAATTACTACATTTAATCTCAGTCTTCATCGGCATTATATTTCATTTCAACAATTCTGACTTAAACACTTCCTTCCACCTTTTTACGACTTTAAAGCAGTCCCATGAGAATGATTATTCCAGCTTTTTAAGTCATTCAGCATTCAGCTTTATCTTTCTGTCTTTTGTTTCTCTATAATTTTTTTAAGTTTTAACTTTTTTCAGAAGCATTGTCGAGTGCTTAGTGTAATTTACTAGCCACTGCATTAGGCCATGAAAGGCATCCTCCCTTTGCTTACCCTGGTGCAAATCCAGAATAAGTTAGTAAAGGTATCAGGAGTATAACAGAGCAGCATTGAAACTGTCTATAGGGTGTGACTTATAAATAACCTTTTAAGACCCAGTTCTGCCTAGTTTTGTTCATGGGTATGTGAGTTGTTTCATCGGTAATCATTACCACCATAATCCACATACACTTGCTCAGTGGTTTAAATCAAATCACCTGCCATCTTGCCTGGTTTTAAGGGCTTGTGNATTCACCTTCGCTTCAGTTTAAATTTGTAAACTGTTACTCCTCTTTAGGTAGTAAACTCTAATGCAGGGTAGTAAACCATAGCAGGGAGACCTGTAAACTGTCCTGATCGAGTCACAGTTGCAGCATGCGAGAGACCTTCCAACAGGGTTTGGTGCACACAGCCCTGCTTGGGACTATAACAAGCTTAGAATGAAAAGCTTGGGTTTGCTAATTTTTTTTAAACTTTCTTTTTCCAACAACATGAGACTGCCTTTTTTTTTTTCTTTTCTTTTTTTTTTTTTCCCCACAAGCTGGATCCCTACATGCTTTCCGCACCTGGTCTGTTGTTTACCTCCCATTACACATGTGTTTTATTTCATGCTTTTATTAATCGAGGTCGTCCCCCATTCCCCATTGCATGCCTTGTGTTTCAGAAGTAACAAAAGAAACTGTATCAAATCAATAAATTCCTAGCTGAGAGGCCAGCTCCATCTAAGCCCTGAGACCCACTGGGCATTGGCTTGCTGAGTGTAACCTGAAATCTTAAAACACTTTCTATGCGAACATTAAGGTACAAATGAGGGCTGGTTTGCCTCTCNCTCTGGGCTCCTCCATTTATTAGCCACTGACTGAGACACTAATCATGGAAAGAAATTGGTTCCTGCTGCATGTGTTGCAGGAGTAGTCATGGATGTTTAAGAGAAATGAAGTATTATCACTAGCACAGCCAGTGTAAAATGCCCTGCACTAACCAGTAGCTATCCACACTATATTATCGAAAACACCATCCATTTTCTTTTGTGTCATGTGTCAGACACCACTAAATGACAGCAAGGATTTGTATATAACCAGTTTATTTTATTATTTATTATTTTTATATAACCAGTTTAACTAGCCCCATTCACCTTCGCTTCAGTTTAAATTTGTAAACTGTTACTCCTCTTTAGGTAGTAAACTCTAATGCAGGGTAGTAAACCATAGCAGGGAGACCTGTAAACTGTCCTGATCGAGTCACAGTTGCAGCATGCGAGAGACCTTCCAACAGGGTTTGGTGCACACAGCCCTGCTTGGGACTATAACAAGCTTAGAATGAAAAGCTTGGGTTTGCTAATTTTTTTTAAACTTTCTTTTTCCAACAACATGAGACTGCCTTTTTTTTTTTCTTTTCTTTTTTTTTTTTTCCCCACAAGCTGGATCCCTACATGCTTTCCGCACCTGGTCTGTTGTTTACCTCCCATTACACATGTGTTTTATTTCATGCTTTTATTAATCGAGGTCGTCCCCCATTCCCCATTGCATGCCTTGTGTTTCAGAAGTAACAAAAGAAACTGTATCAAATCAATAAATTCCTAGCTGAGAGGCCAGCTCCATCTAAGCCCTGAGACCCACTGGGCATTGGCTTGCTGAGTGTAACCTGAAATCTTAAAACACTTTCTATGCGAACATTAAGGTACAAATGAGGGCTGGTTTGCCTCTCAAGTCAACACTTAAAATGAAAAAGCTGATGATGTTTTCATTGAGGTGGAAAGAGTGACAGACAGCCTCTTGACAGAGGATTACCAGGAGAGAGAAAACAGAGCTAAAGTTCTGTTTTCACTTTCCAACTGCAGAGTGAAGGAGGGAGGTCGGGGGGGCTGGAGGAGATTTGGAGTGGGAAACTGCATTTTTCCTTGTGTTTTTTTGTTGGTCTCTGTTACACATATATCACCATGGCTAAATTAAAAGGCCTGTATTCTGCTGATGGATGGGCAGTAGGATTTGCACGGAACCACAGGAACCCTCAGGATAACATTGGCAATACATGGGCCAAGGGGAAATTGAGAGTATAAGCGGACTGTTAAGTTTCCCTTCTAGTAACAGTCTGTGACTCAATCTATGCAAACTCTTTCTGTACTCCTGTTTCTACAGCAAAACATTTTAGACATCTTTTAGGTCCCAGTCCTCAAAGAAGTACTTAAAGACAGAGGAGCACAAATTCACACTAACTCCAGTGCAAAAGCTAGAAATGGGAAAAAAATTATCACAAGGAAAAAAGCAAGAGCTAATTCTGAGGTACAGGTGGGTGCTCTGATCTGTACTGAATTGTGTTGCCAGCAGGAGTAACTACTCCAACAAGGAATTGGCTTTCCCCAGGCAAAGGCAGCAAACACGAGTTGTGACAGAAAACATCCACAACTATAGAATTCTTAAATGAAAGCAAGATGAGTGAAAGCAAGTTTCCTAGTAACTCACATCCTTGGCAGGATGAAGCCCTAATCTTCTTTCCCTCTGGGTCCAGGCTGTTATCTTTAACTGTAAATTTTAATACTTTGTCATCTCAGTGTTGCAGTCTGTGTCTCAGGATCAAGCTATGCCTCTGTCCTTCCAGATGTCTGTATTTCCCTTACTCTGAGGTAGTAGGTTATTCCCATAAGTGGAGACCTCTGACCCCAGTATTTCTGGGAGAAACAACTTTATTGTCTCTGGAAACCAGTGTTTCTGGATGCTGGGCCAATCTGTGTGAGTACAGAGGACCTGGAGGACATGAAAAAGCAGACACCCTTTCAATGACCTTCTGCCCTCTTGCTGCTTGGCTGTCTTTGCCCATATATACCTCTGGACAGCAGTAGTGGGAGTGGGGAAGCTGGATGTCTGCCCAGTCAATACGTCTGTTTTCAATGGGAAAATCATTCTGCTTTTTAGGGTCCTTCGAATGAGGCTCCTCCACAATTTGTTCCATCTCCTGAAAAAACCCCAAGAAACCAGCGAAATAAAACTACTCATCATGCTTGAGAAATCTTGGCCAGGTTCATCTCTGAAATCTCATGCTGGAATAAACACTACAAAAAACCCACCGTGTATACATTCATCAGTGTCTTTCCTTCACCACATACACTCATGCAAAAGTTTTTAAAAAGTCTTTGGAAATAAACAAAGTTAAATATGATTGAAAAAAAAATCACACAGACAGTGAATGCGAACTGAGACAGAAATGTTTAGCTTGTTATAAAATACATTTTATTTTTAAGGAAAAAGAAAAGATAGAAGCAGAGACACTTCTACAGTAAGTCTGACCCTAGATTGAAAGGCTCAAAGTGTGATAGAACTGACTGACATCCCTGTACTTCTTGGTACCAAAGTATCTTGCATGTGTTATTGCTCTCCCACTAAAATGCAGACAAGAATTAGACCATGAGGCCAGTATGTAGCAAAAGGGAGCATCAGAATAGACCCCTACCTACAGCAAAGCAACAATTCAGGGAAGACAGGGCTAAGAAGTTCGAAAGAGAACAGGTCCACACTACAGTGTGGGTAGCAGGACACCAGGGTCTGATCATGATGACAGGACAGTATCGGTGAGCAACTGAAACTGGACTTTGAAAAGAAGCTACAAATACAAGTTAGAGATGAAATAACCTTAAATGCAAGTTAGCAAAGGACACTTTTCTGTAGGTTGGTTTAGTTTTTTCCACTTATGTTGTTTTGAAGGTGAAGTAGTTGTTCAATCTCATTGTTTGAATTTCATAATTGGTGGAGTTAACTGACTTGGCAGTTAATTTAAAAAGGTGTTATGTGATAACCTGAATATAAATTACTGCCACAACATATAATTTTTTTTTCTTTTTTGTATGCAGAAGTGCAATCAGTTATTGATAAAGAAGGAGGCAGTAAGGGAAGAGGAAAGTTCATTAAAAGAAAGAGCAAGATAAATAAAAATGCAGAAGTCTTATTGAATGGCAAGTCTAAGGGCATCCACATGTATTTATGTGACTTCTTCCTGACATTTTCTATGTTTAATTAAATTTTCCTGGCAAAAAATATAGCAGCCTAAATGACAGAGAAGCCCAGCTTAGGATGGTGATAGGAGGAACATCCTAGGCTGACTAAGAGCAAAAAGTGTTTGGACGTATAGGTAACTAAAGGACAACATTGTTCCAGTTGGAAGCTGAGGCTGTTTTATATTTCCAGGGTGGGTAATTGCCATGGACAGAATGTTTTTTGAGGCAACTTGCTAGTAGCAGAATTACAGTAGCAGCCATGAGGATTTTGACACCTGTTTCCTTCCTGTTGAGGAGTAACATCAGTAGAAAGAGTACATGCACTTCACCAAGTCAAAACAAGGCTGGGCAACATGTGACTGAGATGCTGGGAGAAAGATTCATTTTGAAATACATTATATGCAGACTATTTTAATCTCTTACAGGAAGAACCTCCAGAGGAACAGAAAAGATGATTTTGCCTGTGCAAATGTAATGAGATTTTTTTTCCCATTGCCTGTGCTGTCCATCATCATCATCACCATGTCACACCATGTTGTCATACCTACTGTGAAGCAGAGCAACAGAGTTCCCCATCAGGTGTCTTAATATCAAGGCCATTCTTCTTTTGTATCTGTCCTTCCCAACACAGACATTACATAAGGTACTCCTTTTAATGGCTTTGATCATAAAAGATAACATTCAATGCTTGTAAAGGACTTCATGTAGCTCTCTTGTTTATTTCTCTCATCTGCTTTATACCTTCATGGCTGGAGAAAACATATACCAGTGACCAGGATCTTTGGTATATACCCTTTGGTCCATGGTCTTCGTATCCAATGGCTACTAAACTTAGATCCCAGGTTCTAAATGTATTTTCCACGTTGTTTTTCAGGGAGGCAAAGAATCTAGATCTACTCTGGCTGTTTCAGAGTACAGTTTCTCAAAAATGAAGATGAAGGAAACCTATCAAGAGTACAAGTGGTGCTATTCTGTACCTGCACAGTGAGGTTTCTCTAAAATCCCTGAAGTCTAAAATTAAATGAAATTATGGTGATAATATGGTGGCATACCCCTTTGCTTCCAGCAAAAGGACCTTGCATCCTCAAAATGGGGTAGTGCTGGTCCTGTTGGCAGGTGCATGAAGAGAAAGCGGCTGTTATGAACCATATATTTGTGTTTGCTATCTTCCCAGGCCCCATGCACACCAGCTGCAGAGGAAAGGCAAATACATACATGCAGATGTGTGTTTGCAAAATATTCAAGGAGGAGAAGAAATGGAAATTGGCATGTCATGGAAACGGCATAAAGTTACACCAACAAAGAAACAATTATAAGATTAGGTATGATGAGGCCATGACTGCAGGAGAAGAACAACACAATGTTGTGGTCCATCTGCTCTACCTACAAGGATTCACTCTACAAGCTTTTTTCGGCTTCAGATTTGTGTGCCTGACCACAGTGTAGCTGCTGCCCGGTCTTCCCAGCCTGGAAAGTGTCAGAGATAAAAAGCCAGAAGAAACTGTTGCCCCACAAAAAAAATCAATTTCTCCCAGGTCACATCACCTCTGCCCTTCAAGCTTAAGAGAAGAATAATTGTAGTATGGTTGGAAAAAAAGTCTCTTTAGCCATGTTTCCTGTATCATGGAGATCAGCACTGGAAGCCTAGGGACGAGTCAAAAGGCAAAAAAATCATCATATGGTGGTGTAGTGGGCTGACTCTGGACGAATTCCACGGATTCATTAAATCCCTTTCTGCAACTAGGCAGAAGGGAGAGGGGTCATCCACCCACCACCTGTATGGGCAAAAACAGACTCAAAATGAGATAATACCTAAATTTATTACTAACAGGACAAAAGCTAAGCTAAAGAATGAGAAATAAAACAGCCTTAAAACACACACCACACACACACACTTTCCCCCCACCCCTCCTTCTGTCCGTGGGGGGTTGCAGTTGGTTGCAGTTGCTGCCACTTGCAATGTGACCCCACCCCTCAGGGTCACTCCTCCATCGGGTGCAGTAGAAAGTTGAGTCTCTGCACCCCGATGGGCCTCCATGGGTTGCAGAGGGACATTCTGCTTCATCACAGTCTTCACCACGGTCTACAGGGGACCACAGCTGAGTCCATCCCCTGCTCCACGGGGTTCCTCCCATGGGAGACAGTCTTTACAAGACCTCTCCAATGTGACTCCATCCCTTGGGCAGCAGTTCTTCTACATCTGCTGTCCCGAGGGTCACTCCCCAACAGTGGTACAGTCCTTCATGGATGAGATGTACCGATGTGGGCCCCCCCATAGGGCCACCGCTCTCACTCAGATAAAACCTGCTCCAGTGTGGGTCTGCCTCCCCGTGGGTCCACAGGTCTCCTGCAGGGCTCCGCTCCATCCTGAGCCTCCCACAGGGTCACAGCCTCCTTTCAAACAGCCACCAGCTCCAGCACGGGCTCCTCCATGGGCTGCAGGGGAGTCTCTGCCCTGCAATGCTCTTCCATGGGCTGCAGGGGTTTGAGCTCTGAGTCCTTCCCCTGCTCCATGAGGTGCCTCCTCCCCCACCTCTGCAGCAACCTTGATGTCTGCCTGTTATCCCATGTTCTCGCTCCCTGGAATTTCTTCTGTGCAACAACCTCCAATTCTTTAATATGTTATCACAGAGGCGTTACTGTGATCTCTAATTGGCTTGGCCCTGGTCAGGGGCCGGATGTCCCTCCAGGGGCCAAGTGTCATTGGCTCCCATGGGACAGGGGAAGCTTCTAGCAGCTTCTAACAGAAACCACCTCTGCAGCCCCCACACCACTATAAAGAATAAATCAGCTATAGAAACCTAGGACAGGTGGTAACATCCAGCATAGTCTTCTGGCATCCAGATATATGCAGTTCACAAACTTGAGAAGCAGAGGTAGTGTCTTCATATTAGATAATCCTTGACTAATTTTATTCCACTAATTCATCTAACTTCATTTAAGCAGGCATGCACATGACACACATCCATATACATGTGCTATCCTCTTGATTAGAAGAGTCTCCTTTATTTATGGATCATCCTGTATTTGCTGTTGGAAAAACTGAAATGCATTTTACTCTGGTTCAGTTTCATGAACACTGGTGAAAATACTAGTCTTCACAAGAATAGATACTAAATTTCATATTTCCATATTACTCAACTTGTAACATTTAGTAAGCTGTTAAATATACATAGTAATGCTCAATTAAATATTCTAGGATAAACATATATCCTGAAACCTTCTATGTGCAACCATCTCAGATATTGCCCAAACCATAATAAACTGTTATAAGTTTGGAAATACACAAAAACATGCTAAGTTTTTGAAAGAAGAATTCATAAACAAATCTTTGCATCTTTTGGGAAAACAGGTACTGCATTGTAAATATTTATTGTAGAAGTATTATTCAGAAAGAGAAACAGCAGGATTTGTACAGCTTGTACTACATTGCTATGAATAATTTTGTTAAATAACACTGTCAACAATATTTATACTGTGTCCAAATTGTGCTAAGTTTTTACACATTATTAAGAAGATAAGATCACATACCTATTGTGCTGTTCGGCAGCTCACTCAGAGCCATGAAGTCTGGCTGAACGGTGCTGCAGGTTATGCTTAAGCTTTTAACTGCTCAGTGTTGCACAACATTGACTCTGCACAGCATGGCTCACTCTGGGGCTTCCTAAAGGTGCTTTTCCCAATCCCTTTTTGCTCCAGCCCAGTGTTGGCTGAGCAGTGGGATGGGATTCAATGAAAGAAAAGTCATTAAGCCCCAAATGCAGTGAACTGTTGTCCTAGTTATAGTGTCTGGGACCAGTTTATCACTGGGTGGGTGTAGCAGGAACTGTGTATTCTATACCCTCCCTGCCATTTATCATGGACTATTAATGATGCATTATTTGCAGCAGCTGCACAGGACACACCTGACACCTCAGGCTGTGAGCTGGGTGTGTGAGAAAACAGAGATAAGAGGGTTCCCTGTCTTCACACCAATGATTCAGGTGTGATAACTCCCTTCCGGGAGTCATTAGCACTTTCACACCCAACCTGAGGCGTCATGTTTGCTAATGGGCCATCAAGTAGACCAAGGTATCCTATGACTCACTGAGTAAATTGCCTGTTGTGAAACCCCTCACCCTGGGGAAGGTACTGGGCATTCCCACCTGAACCCAAGCATATATAAGCTTTTGGGCTTTGGGGACTGGTAGCAGTCAGATCGAGAGGAGGACTGGCACCTCAACAGGACTGCAACTACCACTCTCAACCAGACTGCCACCACCAACCTTTTGGAAGGAAAACAGGTTTTCCTTCTATTTTTGCTTTGGACTCGGGGGCACCATGTGGTGCTCAGCACAGGGGCTGGTGAGCACCATTCTGTTTGTGCCCCAGGGGGCTGGGTTGTACAACTGGATTTTGTGGGCTAAACTCAATTTCCCTTTGTTTCATTGCATTTAGTTTAAGTTCTTTATTAAATTGTAGTTCTGACTTCTAGCCTCTTTCGAGTTGGGTTTGTTTCTCCTCCTGGTTTACCCTTAAACCAGCACAGCTATTGATAGGAATTTTAAGTGTAAAGAGTCTCCTTCTAGGCAAACTCTTAGTTGGTGAAGGCACAGTGTAGAGCATTACACTCTGTCCTGTACATACAGACGTCAGCATGTCTGCTTGTGTGTGGCTGGATTCTGCTCAGATGCTCTGCTCTGTCTTTTCCTGTTCAGCAGTAGAGAAATCTACAGGAGACTTCATGAATGCAAATGAATGTGTGAAGTATGTTGCTAGCCCTCACAACTTAAAGACAACTGTATGCAAATGTGTATGTTTAAATATTTAAATTCTCATAGGATATCATTATAGAATAGTACACACAGAACTCAGCTAAACTCAGGTATATATGTACTTGACTGTTGTCTACTTTACCTAGGGTTTTTTGTTGCAAAAATGTCTGAATTTTAAAAACGCAGGCTATTCCTTACTTTCATGCTTTCTTTTTATTTTTTTTTTAAATTTTGTTTTCCTGGTGATAATTTACATGAATTAAAACTTTTGCCTTATTTTTTATTAAACAGATTATGTCCTTAAAACATTCAGTCATGTGATTTAGTTTTAGGTGGTCCTGTAAGGACCCTTTTGGGTCCCTTCTAACTGGAGATATTCTGTGATTCAGTGAAAATTATGTAGATTGCTTTTTTTTTTTTTCCCCTACAAACCATCATACAAAATTAAATCCTCAAAGTTACCATTACAGAACCACGTAATTCAAAAGAACATTTGTTGCCTATCAATCAGGTTCTGGATTGAATCCAGAAGACTGATTTTAGGGATATCTTTTAACTATAAATTCCAAGTTTTAGCCCATGTTTCTTAAGAAAACCAGGTTTATGAGACTAGAACTATCGTCTGTTTCTATTTGTCCGTCCTGTCCACCGCTGGTCATGATTCAAATATCAGCAATTTCTATCAAATCTAACAAAGAATATGAAGTTTCCAGTATTACAGTTCAGCGCTCAAACTATTACAGTTATTCTAAATCTGGAGAAAATATCATCCAGGGAGAAAGAAGAGGCATCTGTGGTGACCCTTGATGTGATGCTAGAGCGCTGAAAATGGACAGGCCCATCACAAGGGCTTTGCACACCTGCAGAGGCTGTGGACCAGAGCTCTAGCGCAGCCTTGGCAGAGCCCAACCCGCAGGAGACCATGCCGCTGGCAGCCAGAGAGCAGCTCCCGAGGGCTGGGTGTGAAGACGAGGAACTGGAGGGCAGGCACCGGTGCCCACGGGCATCCATCAGCCGGCTGGTGGCTCTGCAGCTGCCTTGGCCGCCGAGATCCCTGGTCTGCGGAGCCGTGTCAGAGAAGAGGGGCGTCCTCCCGAGCCGGGCTGTCGGCAGGAGCTCCGTGCGTGCGGGTGCTGCTGGCCGCCCACAGGTGGCAGTGAGCCTTCACTGTTCGTCAGAGAGAAACGCGGAACCTCCCTCGGAGCTTGGTGCTGTTTGCGGGCATCGGCGGGACAGTCCCGCTCCTCCTGAAGCCCGGCCTGAGGTGTTGGGGTCTGGCTTCCTGCGAGTTGCTTCGCGGAGGGCTCGCTGTGCTTTTTTTTGGGTCCTCTCTGTGAATGTAACGTAATGCAATCTGTGTGATTGGGAAGGGTTTGTAGGCTGATCCGAAGGAGCAAGACCTGCCAAAAAGTTCATTCAACTCTGTGATGTCAAACAGCGCTAATACAGTTGGAAAAGTGACACTTCAAATGGGAACATGTTTCAGAGGTGGTAGTCATTTTATCATCTCTATCTGGCGAGAAAAGACAGAACAAGGGAGGGAAAAAAAAAACCAGCTAGGCAGATCAGTGAAGATCAGAAAATTGCTCATGCTATTCAGTGCAATAACCTTTGCTATCAACAAACATAGCTTCCTCTGAATTTTCTGAAGGATAAAATCACAGTTGTTTACATTTAAGCACTCCTCTCTCCCATGTCCTTTATCACAACAAAGTTATTTAGGTTCCCTATGAAAAAAGATATACATTTCTGATGTTCCAAAATACATGCTGAGTGCAAGCTTTTAAACCTGCATAGATAAAAAGATTAGATAAAGAACAAAAACAGTGGTGTTGAGTGGAAAAACAGACAGTAAGTAACATTTAGCCAACCCTTAAGTTGAAGGTGTTTGTATATACTATATTAAGTCTGGGTAAATGTCTGTCCCTTCATTTTTTGTCCTATAAGTTTTCCCACTTTTTTCTGTCCAACCAGAGCTGCAAACTTCAAAGTAACAAATAACACCAGCAAACTGAAAAAACAAACAAATGACATTTTTTCTCAAACTGACCACTGTCCAAAGTGAATTAACTATGTGAGTTTTTCTCTGCTCTCAGACAGCTGTGAACATCTGCCAAATGACTGGAAACCCACTGCGTATGGTGCCATCTGCATCCTGATACATAACAACAAGCCAAGTTTTGCCATCATGTATGTTTTTGCATCTCCACTGAATCTGGGGTTACATGCATGTAACTGAGAGTTTAATTCCAGTGGAGCTTTGTTGTGTTGTCCTGTGACTAAATTCAGCAGACTGTGGTGGAGTCACAGGACGTAACTGAGACCAGACTCACTCTATTGGTAAACACTTTTGATAGTAAATGCTTTTACGAGTCTGGTGCCCTGCCTGCAAAATTCCCCCTAAAAAATGGATATTCTGACCAATAGGGAGCGTTGCTGCCAGACACGTCCAGCTTGGTGGGCTGATGTTAAGACAAAGTTTTTAAAACAGCAGAAGTTTCTGCTACTTTCTCGTAAAAGAGCAGGATTCTTTGAGTCCTCCACTCCATGCCCCTGAGCCACCGTGGAAGCACAGGTCTTGAGGGGATGACCAGCTCAGGACCTACATCTAGTGGGAAACAAGTCTGGAAACATGACCTCAGAGACCATCCAGGCCCTGCCTCTCCGAGGCTGTGGCCAGATTGACTTTCTGAGGGAGAGTAGGTTCATGGTGTTCAGCACCCAAACTAAGCTGATTTATTATTGGAGGATAAGGCTTCTGGTCTGGAATGGCACTGATCTGGATGTCTGGGGCTAGTAAAAGGCTCATACCAGAAAGCTGTCAGTGCAGGTACAGAAGGTGAACTCTGTGTTGTGTCTTACCAGCCCCATAACTACAGGAGGGAGGGCTGTGTTTTTCAGGAAAATGAAACCCCTCTTAAATAGTCCTCATATCACCTTAGGACATAATTTTAAACACTGATCGAGCTATTTCAGGACAAAACGTCAAATGGAAATTTGTATTTTTTGTGCTGTTGAAATAGAATTAATCCTCGAAGTCTTTGCTATTTTGTATGCTTTAAGCCTTTGTGACTCTGTTTTGGACAGAGTCAGTTTCACATGGTCTGCATATGGCAATTTTATGCAGGAAGAAAATTCACATACAAAGCGAAGCCAGAATTGTCTGGCACACAGCTCCTAAGGACAGATGGTGCCACCTGCATCCTTAAGTAAGAATAGTCCCAGCCAGGTTTGTAGACAATGACCTATTTTAGTGAAAGAAGGGAAAAAATCCATGAGCTCTCCTCCTATCTAAATACTGGCCATTTACAGCAATAGAAAATTATGAAAATGAAGCTTTATTGAGAGCTGTGTTTTCACCGAGTCATAGCCTTCAGGAAACATGGAAAAAAATATGTTCTCACTGCTATTCAAATCTGTTTCTTCTCTCTTGCCACCCAGCTTCTTTTCCAAAGATATGTTTGAGCCACAGGTCTCAAGCCCAAGGGTTTATATAGAAAATAACAACTTCTGGGCCTCCTCCCTGTTGTCCTCCTTCCTCTGACCAAGGTTATTCAGCCTTAAAGGTTCGTTTAAGCTGAGCTTTTTGACAGGTTATTGTTTAAATGAATTTGCAGTTCTGTATTCATCTTAATACCATATTATCTTGTCACTGAAATGAAAGATGTCATAAAATCCACTCAGAAGAGAGCACTGAGGGTTGAAATTTCTTTTGAACATACGTTGCTTTAATAAGCAAAAAGAACAAACAGATAAAAGATAAATAAAGGAAGGAGCTAAAAAGGAAAGCAAGTGAGTTTTTATTAATATGAAAATTATTTTATTTACAGGAAAAACAATTTCTTTAGTTTGTTATTGTTGGACTCTATTTCCTGTTAAGAAAATGTTAGTGCTGTTTGCTTTTAAAATTTCATCTGTCCTTTGTGAAAGGATGTTTGAAAACAGAAATTATTTCCTTTATTGAATTATTAATTATTCCCAAAAGTGTGTGCTTTTATGGGTATACAGACACATAGTTATACACCATAATTAATGCCTAGCAAAGAATTGAAACAGTAGTACAGGCACAAACTGAGAATGTTTTTTGTCTCTTTTTCAGTGTTGATAACTGGCATTCTGATGAAATTTGATTTCTTTCTAGAGACAATTGAAAAGAGAAAAAAATATTTAAATCTTACTACAGGTATTTCCTTTCTAGATTTCTTCTATGTAATACATGAAAGAAAAATGTATTCAGACCTTAGTATCTCTTCTGTGTGCTTGAAATCAGTACAGTCTACAAGGCCATTCCATTCTGTTGATAGTTGACAAAAGTGAACATTCCCTAAGTTTTGACACCTCACAGTTTGGAAATGGGCTTAATTGGTAGTCTTCTACCAAGAGATAACAGCAAAAATTTAATCAGTAATATTTTTATACTGCAAACATCATTATTTTATATCAGACTGAACAGAAGTGAACCAGAGTACTTTTTACGGTCTTGTTATTCAGTATAAAAAAGAGAAATGCTCAAAACAATCAGGATGTACAGAAACATGTCACCAAGTCTTTATAAACCTGTAAGGAAGTTTTCTTCCATCTGAATTTCAGGGTGAAGTTTGGGTCTGTTTTTAACTAAAATGCCCAGTTTAGTCTAGTACTAATTAGAATTGTTTATGGTGGAGAATGTTCAGGTGGAAAAATAAACACTGCCCTCCTCTCAATGCAATTAGGTGCCATGGGAATGGACATTCAAGGACATGTTTATGTATATCTTTTAGTGTCACAGAACAACACCCAGTCTTGATTTGTTTAATCTGTGTTTTTATTAATAAAATGATAAAACATTGTTTGAAGACTGACTGAAGCCAGAATAGTGGTTTTATATGACATCTATGCAATTTAGATAGAATTCATATGAGGTAAAGTAATGTGGATATTTATAGCTACTTTTATTTTCTGTGGTGCTTGAGGTTGTTAAGTTTTTTATGTTCTTCTCTTTTCAGGTTAAGGACCTCAAAATAAGTTTTTTTAAATATATCAGTAGCATATGTGTTTTCATAAAATGTATTTCTATTTTACTGTGCAAATACAACATGCAGGATATCCTTTCTGCCAGGAAAGCTAGGTTTGATAAACTCAACTGAATTTAATGAAAAGAAACTAATGAGGCCTTTACATTTTAGTTCACTGAATGATTTTTAAAGTTTCAAATCAAATGACACATTAAAAAGACCTGGCTTGCAAGCTTCTCTGGCACAAAATAACTACACCAAAAAATAACTAAATCTCTTATAACATTTGAGTTACAACAAAACCACAAGCAAGACTTTTTAACAAAGAGCAGGCTACAGACAGGACTAGACAGAGTCTGAACATTGACTTCTACACTTGTAAGCCTTAATGGAGTGTTAGTCTTACATGCATAAGTAGACAATACCCTAATAGAAGGAAATACAGGCTTTAAAACTATTTCTTTTACCTTAAATCTGGTTTCTCAGACCTATCTATGTAGGCTCTCAAGCAACAAAGTGAGCACATGGTCACGGAGGACTATCTTCCTTCAAGTGCCTTTGAGAAGCTATTTTCCAGCCTAATATTACCGAAACCTTAATTTCTCTTAATGACTGGGTATATGAGCTCCACCTTTCAGAGGATATTTATTCTTAGGAGGAAAAAATATGCATAAATAACCTTATTTGTATCTGAATTGATCTTTTTTCAGATCCTGCTGTGTGTTATAGAACATGTCTCTAAGCTCATATGCCAGAAAACTGTGGGTAAAAATCAGATACATTTTCTAAACCCTTTCTGAAACTCTGTTAAGATGGTGATTTCTTTCTAAATTTTAGATTTGCTGCCTGTATCTATTCTTAAAGTTAGTGAAAAATTAACTCCTCACATAATCATCTGTGCCAGCATTGATTTTTTTTTCTGCTATGTGTATTAGTAGTCACTCCAAAAAAAAAAAAGAAAGTGGAGTTTCTTCTGGATTTAGGAACAAAGAAGCCCAGGTAGGACAAGACTGTGTGGTCCCCAGAGAATCTAAACACTGAAGGAGCAGTTTAGGTCTTGGCATGGGACGATGCTGAAGGCAGAGATTAAGGACAGGTGGACAGGTGGGGTGGCTGATATTGGTTCCCAGTAAGCAGTCATCTGGGGCCTCGCTGCAAGTGAACTAGGCAGCCTGGTAATCAAGTTTTTGCTGCCACATGCAATTCACTGAAGAACTGGACTCGATGATCCTTGTGGGTCTCTTCCAACTCAGAACATTCTGTGACTCCATGATTTCTTTTACACGTCTTCATAAGATTCTTTTCTATTTCATCCAACTGCAGGAGATAATTCAAGTGCTTGTGCACATTTCTTTAACAGCAAAGAAACCATAGTAAAATGAGAAGACCACTCGCTGTGGGAGGGTGAATGGATAAAACTGATTGAGAATGGAAGAGTAAAGAGAAAATAAGGAGAGAGAAGCATGAAATAAGAGCTACTTAACCCATCAGCAGGGCTGCTGAATCTCTCTGTGCAATGAGGACACTGGGGCAGCAGGAAATCTGGACCACACTATAGTCTCCTGGGGTTCCTGAGGCTTGATATAACTGAATAACCTACAGATTCTTAATCCACTGGTAACAAAATATTTGCTTGGGTGTGTCTTTGATGCCTTTGAGCTACACAGATAAAAGTTTTCCCACTGACTACTGTGGGAACTGAGATACTCAGGAAGAGGAAGAAGCTACATATGTTGTTAAGGGCAAAGGAGAACCAGGTGAGAGGATAGCTGGTAGATCTTGGCTGGAAGATTTAAGGAAGGTGTTTAAGAAATGCCCATCAAAAACTGCCAGGGTAAGTGGAAGAAAAGGTCTGTTTTTTATAAATGGTGTCAGAAACTTTCTGTCATTTGAAAGTTTTCAAAGTTATTATTTTCAGAGGTGGGTTTGTAAGCTTAGTTTCTTTGTGTAGTCATGGAATCATCAATTTTGGAAAAGAACTCCAAGACAATTGAGTCCAACTTTTAACCCAGTACCACTGTGTTCACCACTGAACCATGTCCCCAGCTGCCACATTCACAAGCCTTTTGAATACTTTCAGGGATGGTTATTCCACCTCTTCCCTCAACAGCCCATTCCAATGCCTGAACACCCTCTCAGTGAATAAATTTGTCTCAATATCTATAATTACCCTCCCCTTGTGCAACTTTAGGCCATCTCTTCTCATTCTGCCACTAGTTACACAGGGGAAGAGGCTGATCCCCACCTTACAACAACCACCATTCAGGTGGCTGTAAAGAGCAGGAAGGTCTCCCCACAGCCTCATTTTGTCTAGGCTGAACAACACCAGCTCCCTCAGCTGCTCCTCACCAGACTTGTGGTCCCAACTCTTCACCAGCTCTGTTGCTCTTCTCTGGATACATGTCAATGTCTTTCTTGGAGAGATGGGCCCAGAGCTGGACACAGGATTTGAGGTACAGCCTCCCCAGTGCCAAATACAGGGGGATTATCCCTTCCTTAGTCCTGCTGGCCACCCTATTGCTGATACAAGCCAGTATGCCATTGGCTTTCTTGCCCACCTGGACACACTGCTGGCTCATGTTCTGTCACTGTTTAACTGTCGGAAGCCAGAAACATGAGGCGTATAAGAGATAGAAGAAAGAACGCAAGAAGCAAGAAAAAAGCTATGAAGAAGCAGAAGAACATGTTAACACAGCCTTTGCTTAAGTGTTAGAGATGTTGTTGTTATTAGAAATAGAGGTTGTGATTGTTAAAAATAGGCATTAATTGGATTTTTTTAAAAAACATATATTTCTGTATTTCTTGTAATATGCTTTTCCCTGATTGGTTGACAGTTGCCACAGTGCAGTGTTACCACCCCCTTTTCCTTTGATTGGTTTGTATTTGCATGCTCTGCCCAAGTTCTGCCCCTTTCCAGAACCTTCCACCAGAACCCTATATAAGCCAGTGTTACCTTCAAATAAAGCTTCACTTTTCTACCTCACTCGCCTTGACAAGAACACTTTGTCCCGCGCTCCTCTTTCCCATCAGGCCACGTCATTTAATTAGCATCCCCAGGCTGTTTTCCTCCAGGCACCTTTCCAGCCACCCTGCCCCAAGCCTGTAGTACTGCTTGGGTTTGTTGCAATACAAGGGCATAGCACAGCACTTGGCCTTGTTGAACCACATATAATTGGCCTCAGCCCATTGATACAACTTTTTCAGATCCCTCTGTGGAGTCTTCACACCTTCCAGCATCTCAACATTCCCATCTGACTTGATGTCACCTGCTAATCGACTCTGTGCACTCGATCCACTCATTCAGATCATTGATAAAGATATTAAATGAAACTGGCACTGGTGCTGAACCCTGGGGAACTGGTGACAGTTTTTTGAGGAGAATGCTGTGGAAAGCAGTGTCAAAGGCTTTACTAAAGTCCTGCAGACAACATCCACAGCCCCATTCACTCACAGCCTCATCTACTGAGCAGGTCACACTGTCATAGAAGAACATGATGTTGGTCAAATAGGACCTGTTTTTCACAAACCCATGCTGGCTGGGCCTCATCCCCTGGTTATGCTGTGTGAGGGCACTCAGGATGATTGACTCCATGAAATTCCCTGGCAACAAGGTCAGGCTGACAGGCCTTTAGTTACCCAGATCCTTTTTCTGCCCCTCCTTCCAGATGGACAACACATTTGCCAACCTCCATTCAAATGGGTCCTCCCCTTTATAGCCTGGACTTCTGATAAATGAGAGTGGCTCAGTGCGCACTTCCACCATCTTCCTCCACCAATTTCTGCTGTTTGCATATTTGTGATGACTATCAATAATGCTTGAAATACCAATGAGTCCTGAGGACCAGGATACCACTCTGCCAGGTTGTAGACAGAAAGAGTCTATAGCTGAGTATAAGGTAAACTACAACGAATGAGTTACTTAAAAGTAGGTAGTGGATAGCAGTGACCATATACTGTGTCTGTCTGGCGTAGAGTTAATTTTTTTATATAGCAGCTCGTGTGGTGTTTGGTTTAGGTTTGTGACCAAGAGGATGTTGATGACATACTGGTTTAGCTGTTCTGAAGAGAATTTTCATAGCATCAAAGTCTTCTCTGGTCTCACTCTGAGTCCCTAGAACAGTTTGGGAGGGAAGAAAACCAGGTGGATGATCTCAACAAGCCAAAGGCAGCCTTCATGCCATACAACATCATGCTCAGTAATACAAAGGGAAAAGATGGGGTTTTAGGAGGGCTAGCCATGTTTTGGTCAGAAGCCCTCAGAGCACCTGTCTATCCATGGGAGGGTCATCACTTGTTTTGCTTTCCTTTCTTTTTCTCTTCTTTCACTTCTCTGTCACTAAGTGAACAAATTTTGTCTTGTTCTGTAAGTTTTCTTGCTTTTATTCTTCTTTCCTCTTTCCCCATCTAGCAGGAGTCTATGTGGCACTTAGCTGTCTCATGGGGCTAATGCACAACAGTATGATAGGCTAACACACAGGCACAGTCTTGTAAATAAAAGGGAGTTTTAAGGAGAAATTTCAAATAGTATGACTTGCTCTTAATTTCTTAATATTGGCAGGATGCAAGTCAGTTATGAGAGTCATCATGAAAAAGAGCAGAGGTGTTTAAAAATCTAACCAGTGGGTGATGGATGTGGAGGGGAGAGATGACATATAAAATAATGAGACATGAAAAACTGTTGTGCAGAGGCTGTGAAGGGCTCTGAAAATAAAATAAAATATTTTATGTAAAACACCATAGAAGAGAGGGGATACAGTGGAAGGAGATAAAAGAGGAGTGATTTAGCGAAGTCTGTTGGCTGAGAAAAGGGATTTTACAGGAGGGTTCAAAGTGGATATAAGGTGATTCTTCTATTTCAGTTTCTTTTATTGTTATATTCAAAACCTTGTCCAGCTACTAACAAGGAAATTTCATACTGTTATTGAACAGATGCAGCAACACAGATACCCTGTATATAGAGAGCTGAATTTATTTATCAGGTTCTGAGAGTTGGTATATTCTTTTATTTCAGAAAGCAAAGAGTGGGCTGTGTTCATTCTCCATCCTTCACAACTATTTCTACAGATGTCTGTAAGCTTACCCACTCCCTCACTCTAGAAGTACAACATCTTCACATTCAGGTGTACACATGCAGAACCAACAGAGAGATTTACTAAGGTTTTTAGCAGCTCATGAAAAGACAGCAACATCTGGGAAAAAAATAATGATAAATTTTTATAGTTACTGTTGAGTTGCCTGTTCCATTTATCCACACAGATCAACATCACTACCACTTTGCGTGGGTAGCGTGCTTGAATGCAAAATGCCAAGGATGAACCAGTCTGCAGAGACAGGACAGTCCCAATCCCTGAAAACAAGTGTTTTTCC
This sequence comes from Grallaria varia, assembly GCA_013396735.1. NCBI lineage: Eukaryota > Metazoa > Chordata > Aves > Passeriformes > Formicariidae > Grallaria > Grallaria varia. Next base: position 42,150 of record VWZG01013124.1, read on the forward strand.
TCAGCAAGCCATGTGCTTGGTAGAAGGCTCAAACCAAACACCCTTGCTTGTTATGACTGCAAAAGAGGGTGTCACCCAAATTCACTGGAAATGGTTGTTGCTGAGATTGGAGAGGGGCAGCTTGCAGAGACACCAGCTGGAGACAATGCACTCTAACTCCTTTACCACACAGGAGTTGTACCGTGTCGCAAGCTCTCTAATACTTGCCAAAAAGAAGTGGAGGTGCTGGGGTTCTATGTGACAAAGAGTACAGCTCAACTTTTTAATTCACAGTTTATGTCATAAGCACTGCCACATCCGGCTTGTTAGGCAGGGGTGGAGTAGGGTAGAAGGGAGAAAGATGACTGGTCATAGTTGCCTTCTGAACTGTGCACTCCAGGTAACGCAGAATAGGACAGAAGAGAAAGCATCAGACTGGCTTTTGCCCTGAGTACAAAAGCAACATTACAGATTTGGCAAGCTTGAGAGCCCAGCATGGTCCAAGACACTATGGGAGGAACACTACCCAGAGGGCAAAAAGAGACTGTGAGAGTCCCAACAGCAGACAGAGATGAAATTCAGAGTCAATGGGAAGGGAGAACTGTTTCTGATGGACCTGGAGGACACAGTGGAGAGGAGGTTAAATCATAGTAAGTCGTTAAAGACTTGGGTTGAGGGACAATATCTAAAAAAGGAGTTGCCTCTGCAAGCAGCTAGGAGGGGCAAAAAAGCTCATAAAAACTTATGTCCTGTCTAGCAGATAAAAGCTGATGGATTTTAAAAGGAATGTTGCTGTAATTTAGGTTTTAAATTGTTAGTTCCTTTATTTTGGGTTCTGGGAATAGTTCACACAGAAAACTAGAGTTCTTTTGACATTTTCCACATGCTGACTCCAAAGACAGGTACAGGTGCTTCCACAGCCTGGCTCTGGGCAGCTCAAGATCCTTCAGTGTATGCACCCTCTGTGCTTCACTGGAGAGTTGAATTAAGATCATTTGTAAAAAAAAAAAAAAAACTAGTTCTAGTAAGATCATAATGAGTATATGGGGTAAAGAAAATAAACAGGTCAGGAAGGCACTCAATTCCAGATCCCTATGGCACTGTCCGTGTATTTGATTGGTTGCTGAGCAGTTTCCAAAATACACTGTTGTGTTGAACAGTGCCCGGCAGGAGTAGGTCTACCGAATAAAACTTTCTCCTTTCAGGACTGACCAAGTTGGTGTTGCTGTTGTAATATATGCTAATATTGTGATTGCTGTTGTAATTCTGTCTTACCTAGGAAATAGCTAGAGAGGTTAGTCAATTTTCCACTGTTATTTGCATAATTGCTTCAGAGTTGTTATAGGACCAGCTAATACCACTGTTTCAGTAGTTTGTCTTTTTTTCAACTGGCTTTACTCATGTGCAAAACATATGATTTGAGAGGCAGTAGAAATTGTTCTGTTTGCAGTGATGTTACAGGCAGTGATGAAACACTGAAAAGCATCCTCTTTATCTGGAACTGAAGGGCAACACTAACCCAGCAGAAGGGATGGGTATGGAATTCCCTGCAAATGCAACATTTCCTAATACAGGAGGCAGTTTTCTTCCAGTACATCAGATATCGGTCTGTACAGAAGGTATGCACTGTTTACTATACACAGTTACTACTAAACTGTAACTGGACAGCATTACAAAGGACACTTCTTTAACTGGTTTTGTAGGGAGTAATTTGTTCTCACACTATTACTGCTCAAATGCCTCTAAATACCAAGTCACTATTGTACCATACTTCAAATGTGTGGGTTGAGTTGTATCTTGTAACTGTTTGATAAACATTAAACAGAAAACCACTGCTTAAAACACTGAGGATAGGCAGCATCTTAATGATGTTGACAGCTACTTACTAGGGTAGAAGTGTCCCACTTCCCAAGGTCCTCAAGGTAAGTTTCAGTGACCTTCAGAAATTATGTAAAAATGGCAGGCAACTTACAAGAAAGCAAAAGTACAGTGTGAGTATCTCCCTTCACTTACACTTAAAGCTACATTAAAAAAATCCCACATATGAGGGAACATGAAAGTTGTACCTAAGGCAGCAGCTGTAAAGCTGTTACAGTCTTCTTGTGTCAAACAGCCTCCAAGAAAACAAATCCTGCGCTTTTGCAAGAGAACTTATCATCATTTCCTGGGTTACTGTTTTGGAAGGAAGCAAAAGGGTTTGGAACCCCTTTTGCCAGCACAACTGTGGTGAGGAATAGACTTTATACCATTGAGGAAGGGGAGAAAAGCTTCAGTAAGAACCTCTTCACAGTCTTGAAATTACAACCAATTGAGGACGATCAGCAAGGCAGAATTACGGCATGGCTTCATACAGGGAATGCTGACAAAAATACTTCCAGGCTATCATACTAGCTAATATTTGGCTGTAAGTTTATGACAAAATGTCACCCAAAAATACACATACAGGATGAAAATTCTGTATCCGTATCAAAAGTGTTTTAGAAATACTTTTGAAGTGCTGGTGCTGCATTTGTCGTTTTACTTCAAAGTTATCTAAAGAAAGACAGTTAGTGAAAGGCTTTTTAAGACTCAAGTCCTGGCAAAGGGAGTACAGTTTAAACAAAATAAGATTTTTGTCTTCTTCTTTTTGCTATTCTTCAATTGCAACTAAGCAGCATGCGTTGCAGAGCTGTTTCAAAGAAAACTCAGTGATTGGTCCTAAAAGTTACTTTGGTATGTGTCGAAAGAGAGGACAAAAAGACCAATGCCTTGCGATGGTGCAACATATTAAAAAGGCAGAAAAGTGCACTTTGCATATCAGATATAGGACAATAATACTTAAGGCCACAAATCTTGTGTTAGGATGGTCTGGAGGGCACTGTCCACAAAGGTGGTTAAATTCTAGAGAGTCGTTAAAACATGGGATTGAGGACAATCTCCAGAAGAAAGCCACTCTGCAGAGAAAGGGAAAATTTTCTCTCTTTACATAGTAATTGTCTCACTGCTCAGTCACATGTTCCCAAATCTATAATCATTATATGACATATTTGTTCATGCTGCATGGTTTGATCTTTGCTCTTGCAATAGATTTATGACAGTTGTAAGTGGGCTGCAGGTTTCTCTCCAGAATGTTGGTGTCTCCCTCCCAGCCTTCCCTCCAGCAGCACGACTGCAGTACAGACCTCCCTTCTGTGTGGGAGGGCTCTGCTTCCTCCCAATAACTGGCTGAAGGCAAGGGAAAGCCTTGCGTCTTTGCATGCCAAATGCCTAATACTACATGCTAAACGAAACCCATTTTTTCTAGGTAGTTCAAAGTCCTGGTATGTGTCACCTAACACAGCCAGCTGCATTGCTCGAATCGCTCAGATTCAGAGGAAATCTGGGACCCCTCCACCACACCATACCAGGACAACAAAGGCCGTTTTCATAGACCTTGGCAACTTTTATGAGGCTGAAATAATCAGAAACATTTTGGGGTGTGCCATAGCCTATCCAATTCTCATTATAATTCCTCCACAGCATTTAAAATGTTACCTTCAATCTGTCTCATAATGCCTTTTTTAAGCAAGTAAAATAAATAAATAAAATTTTGATGTCTGTATCCTTATGTATATCTTCTCTGAGTATACCTGAAGCAAGTTGTGAAGTCCAATGACTGCAATCTTCTGCTAAGTGAGTAGGACATGAGGATTGCTCTCTTTCAGCTTGAAACATAACTATTGCTAAGGGGTATAGTTTATGAAAGGAGTCACAGGATGGAAATCATAGTGAGGGTCTTTGTACTACCTCCTTGTATACTTCTAAACTGCCTTTTTTTTCTACCGTTGTACAGTGTGGTGCATTTCTTGGATGCCATCAGCTAAAATCACAATATGGATGCAATTGTAATAATTGAATTAAAATTTAGAAGGGTAAGAATACAAGTCCTACTTTAGTTCAAATACATGGCAAAGCTCTCACTGGTAACAGTGTCAGAGAGAATTTGGCAAATAGAAAGGATAGTCAAGTTGTTGCATTTTATATATAATTCAAGTCTTGACAACATTATATAAATAACAGGATTTTACATCTTGCATTTCAGAACATGATGTCATATCCAGAAACCTTGGTACAGAGTCTGATGTCACCTTCCCTTCTCAAACGCACCAGCTTAATCAAAAAAACTACCTATAAGGGGCCACTTTTCCTATTTGAACAGAAGTGTTGGGGAAAAAAATCTGTAAGACAGAGAGCATAGAGTGTGTTCTTGCAAGGAAAGATGCTGTGTGTGATGTCAGGTTACCGAAGAATTACTTGGCAGATGGAGGTGGAACAACAAAACCCATAAGATCCAGCTCAAACTTCAGATGGCCTTGTGGCTAACTGCACTGCAGCACTCCAGCATCAGGCCTTGGAACATGTTGGGCGACTTCTTTAGACCTCCAGAAATATTTAATACCTTATCTACACCTAAAAGTTGTGCTTTATTTACATTTAGATGTTTTCAGCAGTTCCTGCAATGAAGAACAAGCTACACTAAGAATTCTCCCATATTCTCTTACTTATTCCCAATTCCCTTGATAATCAGGCAATGGGATGCAGCTGGACAGAATTTTATATATGCTTTTCTATGCCATCTGCATGTTTCCTCTAACAGCCTCCTGCCATGCCCCATCACACCAGGTGGAAAGTAGGGTTCAGCTGACAGAGCTGAGAAAACCTTTCAATTTCTTAAAACATTTTTCATTTTTCATGTGAGTGATGCACCAAGACCTGCAGTCCTTTTCCTTGCCTCCTTGCTGTCAGGGGCATGGCAAACAGAGCTAGATCAGGCTTGTATTTCAATTATCTCAAGACATGTTATGACAACACTGAAAACAGAACAACGAGACCAGCATCTCTCCAGTTTTTGCAGGTTGATACTGAAAAATTTGCAGTGAGAGACAAGCTGATCTAGTAGGAAATCAGTATCAAGACTGGCTAATTGAAAGCTGTTATCTCACATGTTTTAGCAGGCTTCATTCATACTTTTTCCAGATGTGTATTGCTGGCTGTATTTGAAATATGATGGACACATATATTTATCATGTTGGAGTTCAAGGCTGAAGTCTTCCATTTGCCCTCAGGGTGCACTAGGAATTGTGGTCACAGTTTCAGAGCTCTGCCAATGAACAGAAGTAATATGTGAGCACCAGTGTTTGTGAGGTCCAGCTCAGATGGGTGTGAACTGAAAGAATGTTCCTTTAGCATGTCCTTTGGCACTGATGTGCTCAGCTCCACACATGAGGAGTATCTGAGGTCACTTGGTCTGTTTGGCCTGGAAAAAAGGAGGCTGAGGGAAGACCTCATTGTGTTCTACATCTTCCTCACAAGGGGAAGTGGAGGGGCAGGCACCAATCTCTCCTCTTTGGTTACCAGCGACAAGACCAGAGGGAATGTTAGGAAGTTGTACACAGGAGGTTTCACTTGGATATTAGGAAAAAATTTTTCACCCAAAGGGTAGTTAGGCACTGGAATAGGCTACCCAGGGAAGTGGTCATGGCACCAAGCCTGACAGAGGTCAAGAAGCGTCCAGACAATGCTCTCAGGCACATGGCATGAATCTTGGGGCTATCCTGTGGAGGGCCAGGAGATGGATTTAGTGGGTCCCTTCTAATTCAGAATATTCTATGATTCTATGGTTCTGTATTTTTGTAACATCAGTTTCCCTAATCAGTTAGGATCATAGTAGTGATTGACTGATATTTTCCAGAAAAAAATCTCTTTTTGTTTCTGTTGCACTGTATGTCACTAACCACAGAAACTCTTTAGCAGCGGTGTACAACATGTGAGAGATGTAGATAACGTCTCAACACACACAGATGAAAGTCTTTCTTGAAGATTTATGTTTAAGATACATGCAGTAAATTGGTTTATACCTTGGGGCCATTTCAGATGGATCAAACAACAGCAAGGCAGAAACTGCAAGTGCATTATGTGACTTAACATATCCCTACTTCTTTGTACTTACCTCTCAGACCTTATAGAGCTGTTGTCCACAAGATCACAGACACTTCAGAGGCAGGTTGGGCTGTCTGAGACAGACACTCAGGTTGTGTCCTTCTTTGTAGTATGCTCAGCACTTCTAAAACAGCACATGGCAGGTCGAAATGTTTCTCTTCAAAAATTTGTTATTCATTAGATAATGTCCTATGCCAGGTGTGGTTTGGCTACTTCTGTGACTGAACTGTTTTTAACACAGCAATTCTGTAAAAAATCACTTACTAACACATTTTCTGAGTGACAGTACTTGTGTCCATTTCTATAAACAGTTAATTACATTCCTAATCTATATGTGATATGGATCACTTCCACTCTTCCTGCACCATAACGGACAAAATGTGGAGCCAATGTGAAACCTTCATTTGAAAAGTGCTTGCAAAACTTCAGCAATCAGTAGTATATCTGGATAGGTTTCACCACTATATATAAGATAATTAATACTTTCCTACAAATTATATGAGGTTTATAAACATCCCAATTCTGCTATGGCAAGGATGACCACTTAGGACTATGTTTCTCACATGGCAAAAGAGAGATTTGACAAGTACAAAGGAAAATGTGTGTACTTGTGCTATAAAATTATATTGACTTTTCTAATATTTTAATGTAATCATGTCCAGTCACTTCTTTTTCTAGCCCTCACTGCCCATCAGAAGATTATTTTTTATGCTGCTTTGACTCACAAAACTATCAGCTGATAGCTCTGAATTTCACTGTAAAGAAAAATACACTGGAAAAGCAAAGGAAAATTGTGACTGTTTCTATGAGTCTTGCCTGAGAATTCTGACTTAGGACTGACACACTTTCACCAACTAAAAGCACTGTTTCACACCACTAGGACCTGATTTATTCCCTCTTCTGTGAGGTCTACCTTCTTTATCTTTCTGGTTCTGTTTTTCATACAGGTAAAGTGGTAGTATTTGTTTCATAAGTTCAGAACCAGTTTTAGTAAACTGAAACTGTGGTTCTTCAATGGGAGCTCAGTGTAGTGCATCACCTTGTAGGAGATACTCACCATCTCTTTGCTGATTAATGTATACTGCAAACAAAGTTCAAATTAACCTAAAATACAGTACCCTTTCAGAAATGAGTTTTATGAAAGACATTGAAACATAAAATGTACTATAAATATAATCACAGCTCCAAATAAAAGTGCTTAATCTTAAACCTAAAAGCTTCTACTGGAACCAAAAATTGAGTCTCCTGTATTTCCATGTCAAGGCAACTGAATTTTACTTCATTCTTTCCCCAGCTACACATGAAGTATAAATTGATTATTTACAGTACCTGCATAGAGGATGAGATATTTGTTCTGCAGAAAGACCTTTTTCTGTAGGGGAAAATACACATTGAATATCCATACATGCTAAGTGGACACCTTTGAGGTCAGTAAGAAGTAGCAGCCTGAAGACACAATTCTCTATTTCTGTTTTTTTTCCCAAATGTTACAGAAAGCTGAAGATAACTTATGACACAGACTGGAACAGCAACAGGACAGTGCTTTTCAGCTAGTTAGAAATGAGGCAGAACTTTTAACAAACTTATTCTGTTCAGCTCGTCCTACTGTGCCCCATGTTGTCAGGAGCCGGGAGCGCAGAGTGTATAAGAAGTGGAAAGAAGAGGATGAGAAGCAAGAGAAAATCCGTGAAGAACCTAAAGTATGTGTTTATACTGTATTCGTACAGGTGTTGCGATCCCTTTACTGCTGGGGCAAGAGTCTGTGATGATTAAACCGTGTTTTACCTGTTTTACGTGCTTTTGTTAAGAAAATTGTATAGTTCTGTACTTCATGTTATTCCCTTTCCTCTGATTGGCTATCTCCTGTTGCCTGGCAGTGCTTACTCCTCCCCTTGACTGGACCTTCCCCTTTCTTCCCTGATAGGTCCTTATTTGCATACTCCACCCAAGTTCCACCCACCTTCCAGAACCTTCTTCCCAGACCTTATATAAGCCGGTGCAACACCTTAATAAAGACTTCCCTTTTCACCACCTCAGCTTTGTGCAACAGCCCTTTGTCCCTTGCTCCTCCCAGGCCACGTCACCATGTCATTTTCCCATACACTGTAGCAGGACCTGCCTACTTAAAGGACTGCTCAGAGACGCAAGGACCGAGACCTTCAAGTATCCTCTAAACCTCTAATACATCCTCAGTACTGAGATATGTGCCAATATAAGAGGCAATTTCATGTCTTCCCAAACAGGGTATATTGCTGATGGCTCTTTTTTCCCTCAGCATCCATGAAGGGTAGTGGAAGGGTAAAAGACTGGACATGGAGTCCACTGGAGAGTGGCAGGGAGTGGACATGGTCTTCCACCAAGAGTGTAAGACTGGCCATTGAAGAAACCAGAAGCCCTACATCCAAACTAGTTGCCCCCAGATTTCTGCAAGGCAAGGGACTAAACTTTCCTTCCCAGTGCTGGTGCTCCCCAGGATTCAGGGAAGGCTACAGCACTTTCATCCACAAGTGACTGCACATACATGCATTTGTGTGCAAACAGGGTGTCAACTCTGTTTGAGGGAGCAAAGTTACCTACTGTGTGTTTATGACATGAACTCCCCAGGGAATTAAAACCCCTTTGTTACTCCAGTTTGGGTTTTAAAACTTGGTTGACAACAATTGACAGATTCCCAAAATTGCCACAACTGGGATTGTGGGACTTCATACCTAGCTTTTGATCCACCTATGCTATCAGTAAAATCTTCCATCATGAACATCAAATGAGACCCATTTATTTCTTTTCTGAAGCTGTGGTGCTGTGAAGGATTTCCATCATTAATTTTAAGCCCAGTCCATTTTTTTTGAAATTTAGTAACACTGAACATTTTAACACAATGTGTAAACTAGTGAAGAAGAATATAGTCATTCATATTTTCATTACTGTAGTTATCCATCATTATGTGTTTCTAATGTTTTTCTTTTGCAGACCTTTCTGAAAAATATCTCACCACCCAAAAAGGTGCATTAAGTTTCAGGTAGAAGGGTCTATCAGAAAAAGAGGCTCATCTTTTTTACCCTAAACACAATGCAGGGGATCACCTAGTAAAAGCAGCAGAATTTGAAAGGGGATATGTTTTGACATATTTGTGAAATAAGAAATGACTGGGTGGTAACACTCTCCTACCTTTTCCTGTATTTTGTTGAATCTTGTTGGACTGTAAGACCATTTCCAGCTCTGTTCACTCCCCTTGCAACACAGTACAAATTTGTCCAAATCTTTTGCAAACATGACAACCACTAACCTAGGGACAGAAGGTGCTTTCCTACTTTAAGCCAATGATAATGTAAATTGAAATGAAGAAGACAAGCCCTTAACAAAGTTTAAATGAGGGACAGCCTTCAGTGGCCAATAAGGGAGAAGTAATGATTGCATTGACTATTTTTCTTGGGATTGCTGCATTTTTATGTTGATTAATTTGCATATGACAGATCTTGTCATAGCAGACTGGATAACTGATAACTTCAGCACAACCTTTTATATATTTGCAGCTTTGTCACCAACATCAGGCACTTAGTGCAGACATTGTCTTTAAATGGAGTGACTGGGGCAGTAGTGTCTGTGAAACAATATAAAGAGTAGAGTCATTCATTTTTTTGGCCTTGGCTGGCTTTGAACCATTCCCAATAGTTTACTCTTTAATTCAGATTTGAAATGTTAGAAGAGACACTCTATAGTCTGTTCCAGCTATAAAATCATATTTTCCTTCTCATTCTGAGTGTCTGCAATTGTTCTCTCATAGTGTTTAACCTTTAAAGTCTAAAGGTCATTTGGAAGCTCTCCAGTCTGAAATGTGAACGTCCATATTTAAAATACAGAAACCCTTTTAAAAGGTTGAAGGTATTTTTATTTGAAAGCCCAGTTTATAATGACTGTTGTCCATCAACGCAGAACTACTTTCTCACCAGGGATCTTTATTGTTTCTTACTTATTACATGGTATAACAATTCTTTGGTGCTCATTTCCTGAAGAAGATTACTTTTCAGTATCAAACTTCGCCAACAGGTCTTTCTTGGGCCAAAGTCTGCAAATCTGCATTGCAATGAAGCAGGGCAGCTTTCCAGGCATTGCCGACTGCAGAGAAAAATCCGATGTCTGTTCTACAGTTTCTTTCTCTGCACATTTACTGCTGATCATGGGTGCATGCACTCTGGGCTGTACTTATTTAAGAATCAGGGGTTTCTTGCAATGAAACACAAAACCAAGAGAAACCTGACTGGTTTTGAGTTTCATTACAAAATCAAAACTCACCCTGGTTTTGTCTAAAAGTTTGCTAATGTTCTTGATGTCTTCGAAATAAACTGGGTGCACTTATGACTCAATTTGGCAGATTTATGGTCTCATATTGAAACAGGCATTTGGTAAAAAAGGGTGCACCAAAATGAGCTAGAGTTAGGGTGACGATTTTAAGATGCACCACACTGACTTATAAACCCCATTATCAAAACTAGTTCAGCCACTTCCCTAACTTTTGTCCCGGAGCTTGGCATTGAGCTCTAAGGCTAAAGAAAAAGTTACATTTGGCTTCACTGTACGGTTCTGCTGCCAGGTAACTTTTTCGGACAAGCTGGGTAATTTCGCTTTTTGCACTGTAGATCAGTTATTATTAAAAAAAATCCACATTAGAGACACATCCAGACAAAAAGCTCAAAAATTTACATATTCTGAGTAAAGTGGAAATAAATAAAAAATAAACGAATAAGGATGTGGGCACACTGAAAATGAGGTCTCTTATCACTGTGTTTGCTCCATATGCCATAGAACAACTGAAGTCTTTCTCAACAGTATTGCATAGAACCATGTTGAATATATCTGAGAGTGTACATCATAGTCTGATTCAATCTGAACCTGAAGAAAAAGTGCAAAATACCTAAATATGAAGGGTAAATTTTGTAAAACAGAGGCCAAGCTTTCTTTGACCCAAGGAATATTCACTTATTTATGAAAAATGGAACAGAATACAACAAGATAATCATGACTGCAGTTTGGGATCTTTCCTGTGTTCTCCCTGTAGATCATAGCAGGTGTGGCTTTCATGAGCTCACACAACTTCTCATTTTATTGCTACATATTAAAAAGAATGTTGAGAATCAAGGTAGATAATAGCATTGTGAATGAGACCTTGAACTTTCTAAATTTGGTTTGTAGTGTGTATTTGTGTATCACTGTGGAGGACTAGGTCTGATGTTACTGTTGGTCCTTTCCATATTCACATCCTTATATTCATCCTAGATGATAGCCTAATGGTTAGCAGAATTCATGGGAAGAAAATTGCCTCTTACATACTTTAGCAAGACTCTAGAATGGGTCGTTCTTCTTAGGGAGTCTTCATTAGAGTTTGTTTAAAGAGTCTGAGAAACACCATATCACAAAAATTTTATCAAAACCTGATACATTCCAGTGAAAACTCTCAGCTTAAAGTCACCGGGTTTAACTACTAAAATTTTTCAAAAAGTTTTTCTGTGGATTTCCCAATCTCTTCTCATGTTTCATCTATGAAATTACCTACAGAATCACTGTTGTGTGGTCCACAACTGCATAGTCACAGTAAGAGACTCAAATGTAAAGGAGGGTTTGTTCAGACAAAATTTACTGGAGAAATGGTCTCAAATCTGACTGTACAGAGGTAGAAAATGGTTGCAAAGCATTTGAGTCAGGGTTGTTAGGGTAATCCATACTTCACAACAGCTAGATGAAAAAATGTCTCTCCAGCTGGGCATGTAATTATCACAGATTTCATACATCTTCCCCTGTGTTTGATTTTTTTCTTTCTTTCTGAAAGGGTATGCAAGAAATGAGCAGGTTTTGCCATCTATACAGTTTTTCAGAGGTTTTCTTATTTCAAAAGCTAATATCTTTGTGAGAATTCTAATGTCTCATAAAGGACTCAAATCTCAATTACTTCCTTCAACCATCTACAAACAGCCAGTTATTTCTTAGTTCTTTGTTTATTTTTTAGTGCCATCAAAAAATGTAATTTCATTTTTATTATAATATGCTTGAAATTTTTCTTTGGCATCAGATTATACCTAAATCTTCAAACTGGATTATTTTCACTGTAACTTGAAGGATTTTTTAACTCAGCAGCCCAGCGTGCCTTAATGCCAGGCAACAGATGAAGGGTTGAGAATTTCTGAGTCCCACTGGGAGACTCATGAATGGTCAGTATGAAACTCTTGCATGCCGTTCAGAAGACCTGAGATATTATTTGCAGAAATATGTCATCTGACTGTTATGCAAAAATAGTAAGCCCTTTCCTGTCCAAATAATATTATATCTAATATAACACTGGAGCTGTCATTAAAGTATTTCCACATCACCTGTAAAAAATAAAAGAAAATAGAAAAAAAACCTTAAACAGTCTGATATCTTAGTCAGTGAAGTTATGCATTTAACAGGTCACTCTTGTGGAAAAGTCTTCACTGTCTTCTTCATGCAGTACATTCACTGTGTGCACAGCCTAATTTGCAAGGTAACATTAAGCAGTGTCAGCATTTTGCACCCGTGGTGACATTGCAAAGTGTGAGGCAAGACATACACCAAACAAGGTGCACAGCAACATAATGGAGAAGAAATTGACATCAAATACAGACGGCCTGCCAAATGAAAATGTTGTGCACACTTTGGTTGTTCATAGCAAGGACAAAAGACACCTTTTGGAAAACATGGTTTCTGGAAAGCTTATGGAATTATCTTGGTTTTTCACTTTTCAGGAGGTCTACCATATCAAACTGTTTAAACCAATGTTCCCAGGAGAGATTTCTTTTCCATGAGAAATCAGACATTCCTGTCTCTGACTTATTTGACAACTGAGGCTTCCCAAATGCTCAGTTCCTCTCTGGTGCTTGCCTTTTTACTTCGGATACATCAGATATTTCCTAGCAAGGAAAATCATTGCACTCCTGTCTCCTTTTCCTTACAGCAGGACTTCTGTCAGGTGGGAGCAGTAAGATAACTGTAAGCAGGTGTCCCTTTTGCTTAATGCTCTCCTTCACAGGGAAAAATATGTTGGCTTTTACTACTATTGCAGTGAGTTTACCTAACTCAGGTACTTCTACTTCCATGACTAATAAAGTTATCTCACAAGTCAGTCTGCCAAACCCTCAGGACTGGCCACAGGGTAACCCTGAGAGAGCCTTTCTTCTTGCAATGGCTCACAAGTCCCCATCCATGCATAAACCTCTTTCACTGTTTAGCAATTTTGCATATGGTGAACATACCTCACCAACTTGTCATGTCACCTCACAGTCCCTTGTTAACATATGGTCTCTTAAATGTAGATATTCATCTGCCTGAC
>VWZG01013124.1:55507-70264 GCA_013396735.1 Grallaria varia
AAACAGATGTCAAAGTGCACCTTGGGATGGATGTATTACAGAGACAAACCATCATCATGCTCTTCAAGATCACATTCTAGAGTTGCTTTATTATCACCTGGTCATGTGGCATGCACCTGTGCTCTCATGGTTTGCAACTCACTTCAACATGAGATCTCACCAGGTCCAGAAATNGGGGTTTTTATGACTTTCAGGACTTGTGTGCTCTTATTACAGTGGGAGAGATAGCATCAAGCTCAATTTGTACCTGCCAATTCTGTGCACACAAAACAAAGAAAGGTGAAAGTGTTTAAATGCACTAACAAAGCAGAAAAGAGAAGAAATGCCAGAATCTGACATCCACAGAGTGAGGTGGCTTGCTAAAAATTGTAATTAAGTGACATTAACTGCTAGAATTCAAAATACCAACACAGAACATACTTGCTCCTTCAGATGCAGAACCCCTTCACTTGAGTGTCCCCATTTTGAGCCAAAAAGCCTCCAGAAAAATGGACACTAGCTTCTACAAACTTGATTTCCCTGGGCCACTGTGTGCTCAGCATCTGTTTGCCCAGTCTAGTCCTAGGCAAGTGAGAGTGGCATCTGGCCACTGTCTTTAGGGGAGACCTGACATGGCAGGCAAGCTCAGAGCATACTTATACACCCAGATATAAGTGAAAAAATAACTCTTTACCAAGAAAAATGCCAATAACAGTACTGATAAAATAGGGTTAAACCAACTGATGAGGAGAAACATCCCAAGCCCTGCCCATTGGACCAAACTGAGATGGTGGCCAGCCTCCCCCAGGTGGAGAAAACACACGTGGCTACAGGACAGAGACAAGATGGTCACCCTTCCACAAGGTTAACCTCCCCCATGCCTGGAAAACCTGGAAGGAACGGTGGAATAGCTGGGATTGGATACTGGCAGATGCTTGCATGGCACTGCAGTGAGGCTGTAGTGCTGGTACAGGCAGTTGGAGCAGGGCTGCAGATCCCCCAGGAGGCTGGACAGACCTGCAATGCCCCCACTGGATCCAGCAGTGAAACTTGGTTGTTGCAGTTTCAATGTGGTCGAAGTGGTGGTTGTAGTCCTGTCACAGTGGCAGTTGCAGACCAGATCTGTCCAGGTGGTGATGGGACTGCTGAGGTGGCAGTGGAAGGCCCAGGTGGTGAGGAAAGCCCCAAAAGTGAGCATTATAAATGCTCGTGTTCAGGTGGGAACACCTCAGGTACCTCTCCTGGGGCAGGGAGTTTAACGCTGGATGTTTGTGATCCTGTGACTGAGGGGATACTTCGGGGGTCTTTGGCACCTTCTAAGATGTTGCAGCCGTGTCTGACCTCAGTGCAGCTGAGTCCATCATGGCTCACCAACAAGCGGTGAATCCCTTCAGGCTGGGTGTGACTGTTCCAGGGAGTTGTCACAGCTAAGTCATGNTTTGAGTCATTCATCACTGGCTGTTCAGCCTCTTCAAAGAAGGCAAAACACCAAAAAGCCAAAAAAAGCATGCTTGGAGTAAAAAGAAAATAAAAGCTGTGCACTAGAATTTTTGTGTAAACCAGGACACTGATGCACAAGGGGTCTCTCCACACATACTGTATCAGTCTTGCATAAACATCTAATACTTTCAGGTTTGCAAATTTTTCTTATCTATCTACAAAAGAATCAATTCAGGAGGGTATGTAAGCTAAGGGATATTTCAATAGGCATTCAGAAAAAAACGTTTAAAGGCACTCCAAAACGAGCAGTTTAAACTGCATAGGGGGAAAAAAAAAAAAAAGGAGAGTAGCAAAACAATGAAGTCTAACATTTTTTCCCCAATAACATATTCTTTCCTTGTAATATATTTTCCCTATAACATTTCCAGAGAATTAATAAAAACCCCTTTAATTCTGGTCCACGACAACTTTGACAGAGTCAAATCCCTCCCCCAAATGTCTTTAACTCTTTTTGTTAGTGGCCAAGGGTGAGATGGGACGAGTGCCCCTGTGGATGTATTAAAGAGGAGGAGAGAGGGCAGACAGGCTCCCATCAGAAACGCCTGTAATCAGTGGTAGGTCAAAAAGGCCATGCTGACCTGACGCTCTGGATTGGGTTTAGATTCGGGATCAGGTTCAAGGCTGAATTGAGTTCAAGAGTTTTGGGTTACTGTGCTGAAATTTTGAGACACCCTTGTGAGATTATAGCCCTCAACAACAACCACATGATACCCCATGTGAGTAGGTTGAAGGGAGTAGGTTGAACTCTTGCTCTAAGTCTAGTAGGAATTCTGGGTTGTACATAACACTTGCAGTTTGAGCACACTTCAGTGGGATTATTAATTTTGGGTTTCATCTGACAGCTTCAAGGTTTGAATCATGTGAAGTTTATACTTAGTCAGAATTTACCTGCATGAGAGGAGTGGGGGAAGAGAAAGTCACTATTTGTTATACTAGCCTGCTGCTTCCCAACCCAGGCTGAGGAGTTGTGAAGAGGCTGGTGTGTTTTTATGATTGCTATTTGTGGCTGAAAGATGAGTTATTATGTTTAGATTAAGAAGGGAAGGGGATACAGTGAATTACAAATGTAACAGTCAAGGGAGGAAGCAATTTTAAAAAATCAAGATATCCAAACCTGCCTCACCAAAGAAGTATTTGCTTTCTTTTTAAAGTGTAACTAAACCTTTCTCTCTGGGATAATTCAGTTAGTTAGCAAGCCAAAGTCTGATTTAGTTATTTACTGGCTGACCCTTAGAAAAGAAGACTGTCTGCAATCTCTTCTTCTGCCTTTCCAGGAGAGGCGATGGATGAGATGGCACAGTGTAGGGGCATTTCTGGAAGTTTTCAACAAGAAGCCCATCATTTTGGGGGGTTTTTTTGTTGCTCTTGTTGTTGTTTGTTTGTGGGTTTTTTTCTGTAACATGTGTCTATCTGGTTTTGTACAAAATATTGAAGATACATTAAGAGTGTGACAAGTTTCAATATCCTTTGCATGAAAACAACAACCTCATGGGTTGTTTTTTGTGAGGAGGACTGCTTGTGACAGCTGTAGTTCTCTCCCAGAGGTATTTTTCTGCCCCATGCTTTATGTACCTTTCAATCTCATTCACTGCACAGGGACTCTGACTGAGATAACTGCTGACAGAAATTACTGCAATAGAGATGAACATTCAGGTGAGCTTAAGATTTGAAGTGTGTCATAAATGCTGACATTATAAACGCTTTGGCATGAAGGCATTGGTCTTAATTTCTTTTTAATGATTCTAAACCTTGGGGAAAAAATGTCATCCTGTGTGGATGGAAACTGCTTTGTGATCGTATTCTGATGCAGTTATAGGACGGCGTGATAGTTGTAGACCAAGGGGTATGATGCTGTTCTCTGGGTGAACCTCCAGTGAAGAGTGGTTGACACACACTTGTGCAGAATTGAAATCAGAGTCACTTGTGTCATGACTGGGGGGATGATCCCATAATGTGGCTGTTCCCCAAGAGGATGAGAGACCCCAAGGTCACTCTCCAGCCTCTACAAGTAAGTAGAACTGTAAAAGGCAAAAATTGTATAAGATAAGGTCTAGGATGAACCCTTTTCTCCCTCACAGCCTCAATCTCTTGGAGGAACCAAAGGCTTGAGTAGAGTCTTGTCTCCTCTTCTTCAGTACTAAAGTAAGGTTCACATTTTATGCTGATGTACGGCCAGGGCCGAATTCCAGTTTTTCACATCACAACTGCATGTGGTTGCTAATAAAAACTAATGAAAACCTTACTAGAACACAAATTTAAATTTCAGTCCCACAAGTCTGCTCTGGTGCAACATTTTTAAAAAGTAACAAAGTGGTTTTCCTATAAAGGTAGCGTGTTAATTAAATTATGACAAAAGAACTAAGCAAGGATGGAAGCCATTTTCATGAATGTGTGAAGACATACTTATTCAGCACCAACATGTAGTAAGTATCTGTTCTTGTGGAGAGCCCTTGTAGGCTGTTTTACTGAACTAAAGTTACTGTAAAATTAAATGTTCTTGTGGCTTGATTATTTCCACATACTTTTTGTTGGAAACTTAAACTAGAGTAAGGGTCTGGCATGTAATAACAAAACTTTATCATTCTTATTTATTATAACTTCAATATACATGTGTCCATAGTGTTTTCATTACTTCAGACATCTGTTTGCTCACATACAATTTATATTACAGAACACCTACCCACTAAAAACTCACATTGTTGAATGTATAAAATGGTTAAGTAAAATTAGTGTTATCAAAGAGAATGGGCTTTTTGTGAAGAGTTTCCCACAGCCATTTCAGTCATAACTGCAAAAATTCAACTTTTGCAATGAGAACTCTATTTTACAAAGTAGCTCCATTTCTTCCACACTTGGATATTTACACTGAGCTCCAACATTCAGTTACTTTTTTATTTTCCCTTCCCAATTCACATACAAGTTGTGATGACACAGAAGTGTTGTGGCCTACTGCTTTCCTTCTGAAATTTTCTACACATGGTGGTCAGATCTGTCAGCAGGTGGCAAAGAACACATCTGTTAAGAGAAACAGAATTCCTGACAGTTGTGCAAGTGACTCACCAGCAAGAATGTATGTTTTCTTTCTGAAGTCTGTCTTATCCTATTTAACGTCTAGTTACGAGTTTAATCCAAAAACCAGCAAATCTTCCTCCCTAATAGGGGTATAGACTCAATGCATTTTACCAGTTGTCAGTATTGTTCAGTCAAATTTCTATGAATGTCATCATATTGTCACTAAAAAAACAACAAAAAAAATCTTCTTGTTATTTATATAAAATGTGCTTGAGCCTCTGATTCTTTTTCTGAGGATCAAGCAAGTTCTGTTCTGTGCAAATGGAGTGACTTTCCTGCCCTGCCTCAATCTGATCTATCATAGAGGATTCCTATTTCTTACAGTGAGAACTGCACTCGATTTTAAAAAACAACTCTTCCAATTAAAGTTTGGGTCTCCTTACTAGGACAAAAAAGCCAAACAAACAAAAACAAACAAACAAACAAAAAAGCCCCAACCCCCCCAAGCAAACAAACAAAGAACCCCCCACAAAGCACAATAAAAACCAACTGCCTTACATTAAAAAAAATGCCTGTAAACCACAGTCAGACCTCAGCTGAGAACTTTCTTTGCATTTTTCTGTGAAATATGCAGTTATAATTCACATCCTCCATAATAATTTTTCATGTATTTTAATTGTATTTGTATTTGCTTTTCTTTATGTTCTACATTAGTATTTTTACTATGTTTTTAACACTGTAAAGTAGCAAAACATTGCTCTACTAGTTTTGAACTAATTTTGTACAAAAGCCAGACTCATGTAGTCAGCTAACAAGACAATCTATGCTGTTGTGGAAGAAACATTAATGCACAGATTATTACTCTGCTAGGAAGGATAATTAACCACTCAGGCCATTCATGGTCTTCCTGTTGTCCAGTGCCAAACACTCTTAAAGCAATACTGAAGACCATTTGTCCTTGACAGCATCCAAAATCTGGATCCACAGTTCACCTTCCCAATCAACTTCTCCTTCTTTAGGTCAGTGCCATATTTTTTATTTGCTTGCCTGTATTGAATTTGAGTATGATACGGGAAAAGAAGAGCTTTTATACACATTTTGCAGATTTTCAGAGCCACAGAAAAGCCTTCCAGCCACTCAATCATAAAGCCTGCATAAGTTTAAAAGTTCTCGGGTGCAGAAATCATCTCTCCATACTGATCTTTACTACATGCAGTACAATTTAAGCTGGTTTGATTAAAGGTCTGATACTGGTGTAACAGAGACACTGAAGGATAATAGAAGTTTTATTGAGCTTCTAGTGTGCATAAGACTTAAGTCAAGCCTGCCTGAAGGGGAAAAGAGGAAAATAAAGACCTCAAATAAATTGCTCAATAAACACATTTGCTCACAACATTTATTTCTGTCACATGAGATAAGAAAACACTTTGCTATAATTTCATGCTCTGCAACATAACATTAATTCATACTGTGTTTCCCTATACCTTATACCCACAGCAGTCACCCTTTGAGGGCATAGACTAAGGAGCAGGACTTCTGCAAACAAAGGAAAAAATAATTTGACATGTTAGGGCATATATTTATGCTGTGAATTTGTCAGAAGTCCACACTCGTATGATTTTTAACTTTACATGATGTTTGATTTGCTGCATCTGAAAGAACCTCAGAACTTGTTGGCTCTGCTGTGCCTGACAGTACATGCTGTTTTCTGCATGTCAGCAGAGTATAAATTTCTAATCTGATTGTATCTGTTAACATGGCTTTCTGAGTGCTCTATTCATCAACTTGTTTTAAACCTCTTTCAAACCCTGTTTGTATGACTGCATTCATAACCCAAACATCCCAGCTACGACAAGCAGGATAACGTGGATTTACTTTAATCTGAGATACTCAGCCCAGCATAAGCTAGAGATTTAGACTTAGTTTGGTTCTTAAACATTCAGGATCCAGTTGGAGTTACAGCTTACAAGAAGGCCACTGCAAAGCAATATTTTACCTACATTTTAATAGCAAACATAATACCTTCATATTTCTTTAAATCCTGTTTATTAAGTCAAATGTTTCCTGCCAAACTTTCTCCAGGCTCAGGTTTCAGACATCCCATTTCTAGCTTCTGTGCAGAAAGGCTCTCGGTGTCTAACAAACAAAATACCTTAATGCACTTCTTCTGTAGCTGCACCCCAGGAACTGGCCTTGCACTGCTGCACAATAATATTATATATCTGAACAAGTCTTCAATCTACTGGTGCCAGAAACAAATGTTTCCAGTGTGATGTACATCATCAAATTACAAGGATTGTATGGGCTAACAAGAAACCTGCAGCAATGCTACACTGTTCTCAGACAAAGGAGGGCTGTGGCTGGGTGGAAATCATCACAAACCAGGATGGAAAGAAAATTTTAAACCAATATTTCCCTATGCCATCATCACATCTCACTCTCTCTCACTCTCTTGCCTCCTTCTTCTCTCATGCACACACACGGACCCACACCCTTCAGCTCCCCTCCCTTATGGTCTGAACACAACCACCAGTAATGGCAGAAGCATATGAGGAAGCCAGTTGACTTCTTGACCCCCTAGTCATTTTGTAGATGTCACAAGGATGCCAAATGTGAAGCAGAAGGCTGTCAAAGATGAGCTGGGGCTAAAAGCAAGACTATGAGCTGTAATACAAAGCAGAAGGAGCCTCTGGGGAACAATCTGTCTTCCTAAGAAGTCTTGTGAACTGCTTTTTAGTATCAGGTGCATCATCTTGAGAAACCATCGTACATTCCAAGTAAAATTAGTTTAATGTTCCCACATAAAAAGGACCATAGCCAGGTGGAGGATCAGAATAGAAGCACACAGTGTGGAACTAAAAAGTTTTGCATGCTGCTGGAAAAGGAAAAAGAACTATGTGGAAATTTATTACAGATATATTTCATATGTAAATCACAGCCACTTATTAAAGTGATGTGAAAGTGGGTGATTTTATGAGTGCTAAATACCTCTAGATGTTATCCTTTCAGACAGGAATGTTTGTTGCCACCACAGAATTTTTAAAGGCAGTGGGAAGCAGGTACATATCCTTGTGGTATTGCTAGGATTAGAACAGGTTTTGGTGTTTTCTTCTTCCTAGTGAAGTTAGCTGCAGAAGGATGAGGTTCCAGCTCAGTTAGTCTTTCTGTGAGTAAAACATCATAGACACTACGGTACTGAGAGTACTATAAACTAGAGGAAACTATCAGGGAGAAACACCTAAAATTAGGATAACTGATTTCTAAATCAATAATCCTGCCAAAAAAAAAAAAAAGTGCTACATTTCACACTAATCAAGTTGTTTTGTAACATGGTTACAATCCTCCATTCACCTGAATACCTGATGCATTAGTTATTAATTTTCAATCCCACTTTTTGTTATTCTGCTGACATCTATAGAACTATTGTTGGATGCTAACACATTGCCCAATTATCTGACATGGTTTGAGCAGTCCTGAGAGAAAAACTGACAGAAGTGCAGAGTACAAACTAACACTAAAAATGTACATAATGATTTTATTTTTGCCCAACAATTACATTTACAACTTTGAGACATAACAAGCCATGTCAAGATGGGGCTTTTCTGCTCATTTGGTCATGATGAGTGGTTACCACATGTTGCTTACCCATTGCACCATGTCCAAGCTCACAAGTGCTGGAAGTGTCAAAGTTATGTTACAAGCCATGTGTTTTAGTTCTGTTACAGTGGAAATGCTGTTAGAGCCTTGTTAAGTGTGGTATGTCATGGGCTACAGTGCTAGAGAGCATTTAGAAGGCATGTCCAGTCAGTTGAATCAATGTGAAAAGTGCAACACTGATTAAACATAACTTTTTCTCTGCCAGTTGAAGTAAATTCTCAGGATTTTCTGGTTAACCTGTTTGACTGAAGGATAATACTTCCAGGTCAAGTAATTCTGCAGACAACCATCTTCCTTATTCCTTTCTATTGCTCAGATACAAGGCTATTATAAATTATTCTATTATTAATCCTGTGTGAGGGAGGGGGTTTTATTTATTTAGTACTTATTGATGCAGCAGGATAAAGAACAGCCTAGCTAGGAGTGACAGGAGGTCCCAGAACTATTTACTAAATTCTTTTTTTTGGAAATCATAATCTATGATATTTCATGGTTCAAATCATTGGCAATGCCTGATGAAAGCTTAGTGCAGAATTTTTAAGACTCTAGTATATGTCAGGGGCAGAAATGGAATTTAGGTGCGAGGACAAAGAATACAGACCTATTTCTTTTATGCATCATAATTGTAATATAAAACAAGTCCACCAGTAACATTCAGCACATTCAGTAACAGGACTATACTTGCATGCAAAAGCGTATCATCATTAAATATTTTGTTGGGAAAGTTCTTTTGAGAGAGAAACGCATTTCTAGTCTTGCCTGTGAGAGAATCCAACCAAGCTTACTGTAAACTATGTATTGCACTGTAACAGAGCCCAGTCTTACTGGGTTCTTCTGGAATATTTCCCCAATGTGGACACCTTGTCTGTTATTCTAGAATAATGATCCATCTTTCTGAGCGCAGTAATTATTATGAAATTAATTCATTCTGGAGAAGATAGGAAGGGCTGAATGATAGGGTGGGTGAAGTCCTCACAACAGGTGAAGAAGCAAGGTGTTGAGCCTGGTTCTTGTCCTGTGTCAAGGGCTGATTCCAGCTGACTCATCTGTGAAGCACTGAGTGGTTATTTCCCAAAAAAAATTCAAAGATTTGAATGTAGCCACATCACTCTCCCATGTGATCTTTACTTCAGAAACTGGCATGCCTTATCTACACCAATCTGCTGGGCTATGTAAGTTCAGACAGAAAAATCTCTGTTTTGTATCTTGCTGTTCTCACAAGGAGTTATTTGGAGTAAGCGTATTCCAACAGTTTTTTAGTAGTAGCTGTTCTGATGCATTATACAAACCCAGGCACACAAATTTAGGCTTAGCCACTGTCAGGGCAACTTGCTAATAGTTTGACTCCATGCTGTGTCCTTAGAACCACTAAGGCATGAAATTCTCACCACTGTGGTCAAACTTCTATTTTCTTAATACCCTCTGTGCAAGTTCAGCTGGCTCAGGAAAAGAAAATTCCTTCATTAGTCTAAGCAGAATTAGCTGGCATCTCATTTGGACAAAATGGCCATGCCCATAGAACTTTGAGAGATTTTCAGAAATCCAGGGTGAACAGTAACTCCTAAATTTCCTTTTCCCCTCTTACCCAATAAGAGAGGGGCTTTTGTTTCTGAATAAAGGCTTTATCAGCACAGTTCTGCATTCATCTGCACAACATGATTGGTGAACAACTGACTGATGTATTGAGCTCAAAGAGCAGTAGTAAATGGAGCAACATTTGGCTGGTAGTCACTCCCTAGTGGTGTTCCCCAGGATCAATTTTACAGGCAGTTCTCTTCAATGTTTTTATGACTTACTTACAAGGAGCAACTGAGAATGCATGGTTTGTTCAGCTTAGAAAAGAGGAGGCTGAGGAGGGATTTCATTGCCGTCTACAATATCCTTATGTAGGGAAGAAGCAATGGAGGTATTGATCTCTTTTTCCAGTGTCTGGTGATGGGACATTAAGTAATGCCTTAAGGCTGCACCAGGGGAAGTTCAGATGATAAATTTTAACAAATATCTCCTCTGAGCATGTGGTCAAGCACAGGGACAAGCTCCCCAGGGAAGTGGGGCGCTTCCAGCTGGAAGTCAAAGATCCGAGATGCATATATAAAAATATACATATGTGGAGAGAGAGGTTTTCCTGGAGTAAAGGAGGTCCTAACTAGTCATAGTTACTCATGACTACAGCTTCTGACTGCATATTGACTTTCACATTAGTCTGCATTCCAATGGCACTGGCAGAGTTGTTTTCAAAAGGAACTTTTTAATACCTCTAGCATAAAGACTTATGAAGAAAAGCAATATCCAGCCTTTGTCTGTGGACTACCTACATCCATAAATATCTAAATCTGTTCACAAATCTGAATAAAGAGTGTCTGCTGCAAGAGTGACTTAGATAACTAATTACCATTTTACAGTTTGAGTTCATTTTCTGCAGCACAAGTAATATTTATTTTAAATGCAAGTCAAAGTCCTGTAAAAAGAATACATGCAACAAGCTTTTCTATCTGCAATGTTAATACATATACATATTACACAAAATGTCTGAGCAAGAGGATTGCAATAGCAAGAGCACTGGTGGTTAGGGTATTCACAGAATCATAGAATTAGAGAATAGCCTGGGTTAGAAAAGACCTGAAAGACCATCTAGTTACAGCCTCCCTGTCGTGGACAGGAACACCTTTCACTAGACCAGGTTGCTCAGAGCTCTGTTCAGCCTGGTCTTGAACATTTCTGGGCACGGGGAATCCACAGCTGGTACTGGTTTTATTTCCTCTTGTTCAGGGAAAAACTGAGCTGATCTGAGCTTTCCACAGACCTGGCCAAATCCTCACACAAGGTGTGAGGAGAGCTGCAAGCCTGGAGATCAAGCACGAAACCCAAGGTCCAACTGTATACTGCACCTGATTGCAACTTTGGGGACACGCCTTATATACTGGCATCACTCTGTGCGTCAGTAATTAAAATCCCTACAAACTTGTCATACTTGGGTTAAAATTCAGCACATGCTTGATGCTGAAACAGACTGTATGATTGTGTATTTTGTACATGTTGCTGGTGAACTTGGCCCTGCTGGTGGACTTGGCCCTGCTGGCTCACACACACACACACCGGGATTTTTGCTCAGTAGCTGACAGGGTGGCTGTTTTTCTTCTGTGTGATCAAACAGCAAAAACGAGAGCACAGGAGATAAACAGGGGTGGCAGTACTAGGGAGGAAGCCTTCTGAAGGGAGTTCAGGGCAGCTGTGTGTGCACTAGCAGGAGCATTGCTGTGGCTGTTGTTGCAGGGCATGATGAGCCTGGGGCCAGGGAGGTGGGAGAACAGGGGTAAGGAGGGCAAATGTGCTCTATAATACCAACTGATCTAATTGGAAAACTCGTGCAGCTAGGATGTCAGGTATTCATAGCCCAAAAGTCAAGAGTGAGAGAAAATTAGTGAGGCTGGAAGGTTATCTCAGTCTCCTCTCTCATTTCTGTTGGCTTCTAGAAAGGAAACAAGGATAAAATGAAGGCCGAGGGCTGTAGGCTAAAAGTGTAGCAGTGATTTCTCCCTTGATGTAAAAAACAATGAATTTACAATAATTTTCAAGAAAAAATAATGCATTAAGTGTTTTTAATACCTCAGGAATGTATTTATGCTTAATTGTATAAACTGTGCTGTAATAGAATGTTGTACTAGCAGATTTTACAACAGACTGTTGCAATAATAGGCACTCTTTCCTGAATTTACTGTCTTTACGTCTTTACTGATTCATTGTCTCTCATCAGAAGGGTTACCAAAGTATATCATCAATGAGGTTGTTAAAACTGTGATGACTTTTAGACAGATTTTCATGCTTACAGAAACCAGCCCAGAACTTAAAGCTATCACTGCCTCTGAAAGTAATCTTGTCTGTAAAGTTTCTGAAATAGTGAGATAAAACACTTGGCAGTATCTCTAGATCTCATTTCCAGTTTTAGAAACCCATTTCTGTTCACTCCTCTACCTGCACCTGAGCAAGCACACCCCTGGCCCATGAACATGAAGATGTATCTTTAAGCATGTTATTACAGAATTTGGTACAAACATGGGGACGAATACAAGGTGATGCTGGAAGCAGATATTTTCTAGATAGGCCATATGCATTCAAATACATCTCTTCCAGCCCATTTCAGAACTGAAACCTCACCAAGAATTTTAAATGAAAGCTAATAATCCCCCTTCCCTTGAAATTGCTTCAAGTTCTTATGTTTCATTATTTTTATCCCTCTTTGTTCTTTTTCTGTGTGAAAAAATGAAACTCTACAGAAAGCTGATAAGTCAATCTTTATTTACAATCATATTGTTATCTTTTATTGAACTTTGATGTAAGAATTGAAGAAGCAATAATTGTTGGAAAAATCAACAGCTTTTGTATGAAATGTAAAGGGTTTTAAATGAGCTTTAAGTTGCTAAAGTTGAACCTTTCTGGTCTGCAGGATTTATGAAAGCAAAATTACTTAGAAATAGTATTAACTTAAGGACACTAGCACTAGTCATGCATTCATAAAATACTGATCCATCCTTTTTCAGACTGACATGCCAGTCTCCTAGGGGGAATATATTTAAGTTATTCCTGGAGAGAAAGATTTTTCAGAAGCAGAGAATCATAGCAGCATAGAACAGTTAAAGTTCAAAGGGACCTTGAAGGCCATCTAGTTCGAACCCCCCTGCCATGGGCAGGGATGCCATTCACTGGATCAGGTTGCTCAGGGCCCCATCCAGCCTGGCCTTGAACACTTCCAGGGATGGGGCACCCACAACCTCTCTGGGCAACCTGTTTTAGTGCTTCATCACCTTCTGAGTAAAGAATTTCTTCCTAACATGTAATATAAACCTTTAAAATCATTCTGTTTAAAACCATTGTCCCTGGTTCTGTTACTAGCTGCTTGTATAAAGATCCCCCTCCCTCATTTTTTTTATAAGCCCCCTGACAGTATTGAGAGGGTGCCATGAAGTGTTCCCAAAGCCTTCTCTTCTCCAGGCTGAACAGCCGCTGCTCTCTCAGCCAGTCTTCATACGAGATTTACTCCAGCTCTCTGATCATCTTTGCAACATCCTCTGGACCCATTCCAACATTTCCATGTCTTTCTTCTTCTGAAGACCCCAGAACTGGATGCAATACTTCAGGTGAGGTCTCACAAAGACAGAACTGAAGGTCCGAATTACCTCTCTTGACCTGCTGGCCACTACTCTTCTGATCCAGCCCACTATGCAGTTGTCCTGTGGGCTGACAGTACACACTATTGGCTCATGCCCAGCTTTCATCCACCAGAATCAAGTACTTCTCTGCAGGGCTGCTCGCAGTGGCTTCTTCTTTCAGATTGTACTCATGTCTGGGATTGTCCCAGCCCAGGCGTAGCACCTTGCACTTGGACTTGTTGAATCTTGAGATTCTCGTAAGTCCACTTCTCAAGCTTGTCTGGGTCCCTCTGGATGGCATCCCTTACTTTTGCTGTGTCAATTCCACCACTCAGCTTCATACCACCTGCAAACCTGCTCAGTGTGCACTCCATCTTGCTGCCAATGTCATTGATGACGATATTGCAGAGTACTGATCCCCAGACAGAGCCCTGAGGGACACCACTCGTTACTGGCCTTCACCTGGACACAAAGCAATTGACGACAACTCTCTGGCTGTGTCCATGCAGCCAATCCCTTATCCATCAATCTCTCTCCATTTAGGAGATGAGATGTCATTTGGGACCATATCCAAGGCCTTACAGAAGTCCAGATAGGTGACATCTGTTGGTCTTCCCTTATTGACCATTGTCATCAATCCATCACAGAAGGCCAGCAAACTGGTCAGGCATGACTTAGCCTTAGTAAAGTAATTCTGATTGCCCCTTGTCACTTTCTTGCCTTTTATGTGCCTCAGCATACTTAGGAGGAGGAACTACTCCATGATCTTCCCAGATACAGAGTTGAGGCTCACCAGTCTTTCTAGATCTTCCTTTCTCCCATTTTGCAAAAAAATAGGAGTGATGTTTCTCTTTTTCTTGTTACCACAGACTTCACCTGACTGCCATGACTTTTCAAATATGATGGAGAGTGGCTTGGCCACAACATCAGCCAGTTTTCCCAGGACCCTGGAGTGCATCTCATCAGACCCCATAGACGTAGGGATATTCAGCTTCACTAAGTGATCCTGAACCTGTTCTTTGCTTATAGTGTGAAGGGCTTCACTCCCCTCACACTGACTCCGAGGATCAGAAACTTGAGGGAAGTGGGAAGTCTTGACTGCCAGAGAAGACAGAGGCAAGAACTCATTGAGTACCTCAGCCTTCCAGTTGCCACCAGCTCACCCTTCTCACTTACCGGGGCAATATACTTTTCTTGGCCTTTCTTTTCTGACTTAGGTACCTATAGAATCCCTTCTTGTTATTCTTCAAATCCCTTGAAAAACCTTCTTCCAGCTTTGCCTTGACTTTCCTGACCCTCATCCATGCCCATCCAAACCATATCCCTGTGCTCTTCCCAGGTCCTGTCCCTCCTTCCACTGGCTGTGTGTTTCTTTCTTACTCCTCAGTTTGAAGAGCATATCCTTGCTTAGTCATGCCAGCTTCCAACCTGCCTTGCTCAATTTCCTGCACACCAGGATAGG
>VWZG01013124.1:73445-85112 GCA_013396735.1 Grallaria varia
TTTGTTATATTTATTTTATTTTATATTTATTTTATTATTTACAGAACTAGGGCTGAATTATTTTCTTAACCTAAAAAGCATTGAAAGAGTCTTTGATTACAGTGTTACATGTCTCTTGTTATTGATCTAAAGGCTTTTTTAATGTAACTATAAATTTCATTACATCTCAGTGTCTCTGAGGTAGGGACTGTGCACTGACTCATATTTTTTCAAGAATCAAGTATCATATAGTCAACAGTACATCAGTCAGCTACTGAGCAAGCACAACAGTTAATAAATTTAAAAAAGAGGGGGAAAAAAGGTGACTAAAAACAGGATTGTGATTAGAGAGAGACTGGAAGGGCGAAAAGTACATTTACCTGGCAGCAGCCAACCAATCTGACCCAGCTGGAGTCCTGGGAAGGACAGAACCAATCTGTCAAGCCCAGACAGCTGGTAAAATCTGGTGGTTCCCAGTTTTTGACTGCTTCTTTTAAGAAGACTGGACCATTTTCCTTTGCAGAAAAAGTAGTCCAAATTCAAACCAAACTATTATATTGTGAGGGAAAGTACAGTAAAGAAATGAACAATTATTATGCTTAGTGAAGATTGTAAAGCCAAGATCCTGGATAAGAACAGCCTCAAACCTAGCAGACGTTTAGGACCACATATGTAGCCATCCAGACCCAAATTATGCCCCTGGCCACCCTGGTATAGCAGATTGAAATAAAACCCCATCTTCTGTCTTAATTCTGGTTCTGAATTTTTTGGCTTTGGCCTATCATTACTGAAATATAGTTGCAAATGACTATGCCAAATCCTTACTGCTGTCCTTCTCCCTCTTTTCTGTTTAATAAATCACCATAACATTTTACTTACTGTACCTACAATTCTTCTACACGCAAGAAATATATTTGGGCTTCACTTCTTTAAATCATAAAGTACATCAAAAACTCAGTTACAGTTTTACATAAGTTTATTTAAAGAATAAACTACCATATTTTATGTCTTAATCATTCTTTATTTAAACAGAGAATAAATTTTCAGAAATGACCATAGAAACTGGGAAAAATCAAAAAGTATGAGTAAAAAGTCTTGTACATGCAGTTTGGTACTTACACATTATTTTTTTATTATTTAGTGTATTTTTTAAAACTAGATAGTAAATAAATCTTCCCAACTGCTACTTATCTTAGGAAATAATAACTCTTCTGTTGTGAAAATTAATGTTTCTTCTGAGGAATTGGAGCTGGTATGAATCCAGGCTCCTTTCAGTCTTCCTGAAGTCTTCCCCCGTTCCTTATGGTTAGTGCTTAAGCAACTCTTCTGGAAGCACTGAAGGTGACTTGAGTTAAGCTGGCTGACTTAGTGCTGACAGAATCCAGAAACAGGTCTGCTGTCTGCTTGCACAAGTGAATGGTGCTGGCAGTTAACTGTGAATGGTAAGCAACAAACAACAATAAGGGGAAAGGCAGGAGCTTCTTACACTGCTCCAGGTAGACCTGAAAGTGCATCTCTTCATGTCCTCAAGGCATTCAGCTGATATTTTTGTGGTCCTTAAGCAGGTACAAAAGAATTTGCTGGATCAGGTCCTTAAAGACTCAACATGTGTTCCCTATTTGCTTTCATGGACTCTGAAGATAATACAATTTTTCAGTTTCTGTACTAACTCTTTTGTAGCTATAACTGATAATCATCCCAAGTTCCCTTGCTGGGTTTTCTAGTCCCTTAAGCTTCAGTTTAGTAACATTTTGGCTGATCAATTGGATACAAACCCCTTTATTTTCTGTTTAAATTCCCATTCCAATAAATAAGGCTTTTGGGCTTAAGTCCACATAACTGTCTTTTGAAAGTCTGAGCCAGAGTCAAGAATTTAAAAAAACCACCTGAAACCATATTTTCTACTTTGTGAATGTTTTCAATGTTGTGATCTCAAAAGAATATATTAAGGTTAGAACCAACAAGATGGGAGCAGATGTTACAATTTCCCTAGAAGAGCTTTCTTGGAAAACAAAATAACTTTTTAAAACCTCTAAGCCCCACAGACTTGACTTAACTAATAGTTTTCATTTAGAAGTCTTAGTGAGACATTAGAGCACTGAAGCACTACTCCTACCTAATTTCACATTCTGCACAAATTTTTAAGTTTCATGAGATTCCTTCATATAATGCAGACTAATTAATTAATGCTGAATCAGTTTTAGTTATTCTGCATGTTAAGTCATATTTCTCTATTTTAATCTCCAGGCTGTTGACCTGTGTTTGCATGTTTGTGTTGTATCTTTCCACTCCAAGACAGATTTAGGAGTTGTTATCCTAGACTCAGAGTAATTGCAAGAAAATCCAGTTCCATCTGTTTCTGCCAACATATGGAAATTGAATGAGACTATCAACATTAAAAGACACTTGCTCAATATCAAGGGCATGCCAGCTATTATATTTGTTATAGAAACTTGTGGTCGAGCAGGCTGAGAAAAGCCAGTAAGCTGCCTGTCTGGTAAGAAGTCCAGGTGCTGATCTTGTTCATGCCAGTCTGTCAGTTGCCAGATTTTGGTTTAATGCAGCTATTTCCATCACTTACAGGTGATACGCTTCTGAATGAGGTCTGGTTCACTCTGTACTGTCACTTCACCAAAAGACAGATAAAGCTTTGTTGGAAAACTGAGCCTTGGATCTGTTGAAGGATAAAGCAGATGCAGAATGTAACTTCTGCACTGAGAGGAGAAGGTTGCTGTTTTATCCACTGTTAAATAAAAACTCTTAAATACTTTTTATTCCTCTTCAGTTCATCACATACCCTTGAAAAGTTACAGTAGTTTCACTACACTGTCACTATCCAGTCTTGCAACAGGTTAGAAAAATGCAAACCATATTTAAAGCACATGGGAAGAAAGAAGTGCCCCAGAAGTTCAAACTTCCTCAATTAGGGACCAATTCAAAACAAAAATTCTCAGCCAAAAGCATGCCCACCTGTGGATCAGCCTGTTTCAGATGCTGCCTGCTGTGTGAATCCCCATTAGACAACTTTAAAGTTGGCTGGGTTTTGGTATGCAGAAATGTTAGAAATTATTAGAGTTTTTTTCTTGCACAAACTATTCTAAAGCTTTTAAAGACCAAGGACTTTGGAATAGTAAAACTGTGCTCAGGAAAAACTGTGCAGCCCTGAAGGATGAGGACTGACAGTCTCCAGTAAAAAAGTGACGATGGCTTAAGCTGTTGTCTCTGTAAGTGGACTCTGATATCCCTCTGACAAGAGGCTGATCATGCATGCACACACTTCTAATTTATTTTAAACACATGTAAAACGAGTTTACTCAGACTAGCATGAACAATATGGCTATCTTTCAAGCATTTAGTTCAGTTTGTTTAGAGTCCATATTTCTTCCCTGTCTTTACGTCAGTACTGAGAAGTTTTTTCCTACTCTTGCCATCTTGAAGACTAGAGAGGGAAAGTGCTGTCAAGTGAAATTTACAATATACTTACTTATGCACATCTGTTTTTCCAAGACACTTGATGAAGTGGTTCAAGAAAAGTCACGATAATAGTGCGAGAAAGACAAAAGTGACTCCCTTATAAAAGAGTTCTTTCCTCTCTCCTCCTGTAGATTTGTGTATCACCTCTGTCACTTAAGCTACATAGCTGTTAAATTTGTCTAACCTTACCCTCTGAGAGAGCATTGTAAAGCAGGGGTGTATGTTGCAGCAGACAAGTGAGTGAGTTGGAGGTAGCGTCCCAGAGGATGCCTGCTAGGCACTGCCTTAGCTGGCTCTACCAGAAATTCAGTGGAATTTCTGCACAGCACTGCATTGCAATACCATTCATGCATGCAGCAACCTGAAGGCAGGGTGCTCTCTAAGCTATTTCTATTTCCCTCCCCCACTTTCCTTCCCTGCTCTCTTAATTGTGACAAAAAGCCTATGGCTTTAAGAACACTTAAACGTAGCACAATTTTCATAGCTCAAGTTACATGCTAAGTGTTTTATATACCCTGTTTGTGAAAGACTAGACAAGCTCTTTGTAGGAAGGTAAATAATACTTAAAACCCAGTTCATAATCACCTTCCATCTCTGCTGTGTGATTTAGTATAATAACAATTATCAAGTGTTTTATTTTTAACAATTCATGTGGTGTTTGGCTGACAGAAGTGTATTCATCACTAGGAACTCAGGAATTAGGCAAACCTAGCATAGTGGATTGCATATCGCAGCATAAAGCTGCTTTTAAGAGGTTACTGCTTTCTCAAAGAGGAAAAAATTTGTTGGAAGGTTTTAGATTCAAGAAAAACTCAGTATCATACTATCTGGGTTTCATCTGCTCCGAAGTTATCACCCTGTTTTCCTTCTCAAATTTGGGGGTTACTGCAAAGGAACATTAAAGCATTTTTTCTCAGAAATTCATCACCTCTTTGATTATTTTAGGCTCAGGGATTTACCATTGTACAAGCTCCAAAGCTCCAAGCTTCTTCACCATCTCCCCACAAGTGTTAGTCACTCTCCAATGAAATAAAAAAAAAGGCATTTTCCTGGCCTTGCTGAGCTTAAAGATGAGAAATATAAAAAGAAAAAAAAAAAAAAACATTAAAAAACTGTGGGAGAAGAGAAGGAATGCACTCCAGGAGAGAAGTGAAATGATGGTAATGAATTCTGAGTCTTACAGTTGGCTTGAGCTATTTCTTTTTTCTTGTTATGTTTAGAAGGGACGAATTATTTCCTTATTTTCCTACACTCCACAAAAAAGTCAGTCCTCTTTCTTGCTTCTCGCCAGTGTCAAACTTCACCCTTGCACATCCACTCCCTTGCCCTCTCCTCCCAAGGCTTTCTGTTCCTTCCTTATTTTCCGTATGAATGAAGCAGTTAAAAAAGGTGTTGATGGATAAGTAGGAGACATGGGCCTTTGCAAGAGGCTGAAACAAGTAGCTTTGGTCTCATTTCTGCTTGGCTCTTCTCACATTTCACTCCAGAGCCTCCATCAGCCTCAGCGAAGCACCACCAGCTCCAACCAGCACCTGTCCCATTCCATGTCTGCCACCACAGTGCGTGCCAGCCAGCAGCACATGCAAGTGGAACCAGCACCGTCCATGGCATCTGTGACAAATAACACAAGGGGCTCTATGAGCTGTTCATTTCCCAGTCCCTGGCCAAAGGAGACTGCTCCTGCTCAGCAAAACCCTTGATAAAGTCAAACATGTACCGGATTGGACACACAGGGAATCCACAAAACATTTTACATGTGTTGTTTCCCTTTGTAAAAACAAGCAACCTGTGCTATAGCCAGGAAAAGTTGTAAGAGCACAAGAATGAGAGACTGAGAAGCAGAAACAAGATTGCTGGCAATCTCTGATTTGCTTCCTAATATTTAACTTTTTGTTGTGATGCCTTTTCAGATTTAGCCTGCATGACCTAGCAGCTGTTTCACTTGGCTCAGAGCATTTATGACTTTACTTTTGACAAATCTTTAACATTTTCATTTGATTTTTCCCAACCCAGCTTTGTGCCTCAAAATTTGTTTTAAATTTTACGGTCATTCCCCACCCCTACCCCCTCCTTCCCCCCACCTCTTTCTTACCCTTACAGCTGTAGACTGTGGAACCCAGCAACTGTGGTGTTCCTCTGCTTGACCAGCAGCCTATTTTATAAGGTAAAGACAAAAGAAATGAGTGCTTTGGGAAGAAAAAGAAAGGTAAGACAAGAGAAAAAGGAAGAAAGAAAGAATGAAAGACATGGGAGAGTTCTTCCACTGGATCTACTAAGTACAGGCTGAAACCTAGCTGTACTTACAACCACATGAATACTGCAGTACACAGTAGACTAAAAGTATTCAATAAACATTTACTGTGAATGGAGGCATTAGGAAAAGCTTAGGTCCTGCCTGAATTCCCATGAAATTTATAAATATTTCTTTCATTTGTTCTCCATTTACAATTAGTTGCGGTCAAGCTGATCAAAGACAGAAGAGGCCTGTTGCATGTGAACCAGCATCCCTCACAATGACATTCACAAAGCAGAATGAAATATGAAATATCAGGTTTCCACGGATGTATGAACTTGTAAAAAATCTGAAAGAATAGGAGGTTTTTCACACTGAGTAATGTGAAACATTTGGTGCAGATTGTAGGCCTCTGAAGAGGAAAACTGAGAGCCAAAATCCATCAGGCAATAAAACAGAAGTAGGCAAAAGTTAAAACAACAGCCGTTCACTACGATCTGTTGATTTAGATATCATGATTGTCCTTCCTATAACAGTGGTGGATGCTAGCAGGAGCTTCCACTTAAATCATTATGAGGAACAAACCCCTGCACTGCAGACTTGAGAGCAGGCTGGAACATTTGCTTCAGGAACACATTTTGTCTGTTCTCTTGCCTTTAAAAAAAAAAAAAAAAGGGGGAAAAAGCCTTGCCACAGTTTGTTCACACTGCTTCTAAGCGTTTCCAGCCAAACAGGTGCTAAGGTTAATTGGGTAAGTAGCCTGAAGCTTCCAGTTTTCAAACGAGCTTTAAGTAAATAAATAACCCCAAGTGGATCCAGGAGGATAGACTTGCACAAAGCCTCGGAGCGGCGTGTCACAGAACTTGAGGTTCCTGGTTTTATCTCTTTTGCAGACCTGCACCTTTCAGAGAGCAGGACCCATCAGCCTTTGTGACTAATACAGTGTGCTTTAATTGCTTCCTATGTCTTTCACAGCTGTCCACCTCTAATGGGGTCAGAGTCCGCAGGGGAGGGGCACTTGGAGGATTTGCATCCCTTGACCTCCTGAAGTGCTCCCAGGCTGGAGAGGGACTTCACCCCAGATGGCACCTGGGAAACCTGTGGCTCTCTCTGAAATGTGTGCCCACTCCACCCCAGAAGTCATTGACCCCGCTCAGAATCTTCCTTTTTGGCTGCTAGAAAAGGTACAGACAAGAGGAGACAGTGCCCATAATGTACTCCCTGACCCAAGAGGCTCTAATTGCTTCTCAAGTTGTGCAAAAGTTGTTTATGATATTAACCAGCACCAAGCAACAGGGAAGAATGTAAAAAATAAATTGTTTCACATTGCTTTGAGAAAGATTTAGGAGGATTAAAGGTTAACATGAGCCTTCTGGCATAAACAGAGCAGACACTGCATGCTGTTTACGGTATAAACACCATAATGTTTCAGTCTGTACTAGAAAATATCTACAGAGAGGTAGTAGTAGCTAGGGCAAACAGCAGGAGACATAAACATGCTGGGTATGCTCTTTCCAAGGAAAGACCTTCACAGAAATGGTGTGAGATATTCCCAAAAAGGGATTACACAAGAAGACTTTTGAGAATACAAACTCTTTACTTATTTTCCCTCAAACCAAAAATTATATGTATTTTCAGGTATGATGTAGAAGTGGGTCAGAAAATGCATGGTCTTGAAGTTCACAGTACTGCCAACTCTGCACATGCAGAAGGTGTGTTGGGGCCCCAAAAGTTAAAAGTTACTACAAAGACTGTGTATGCTTTGCATATGTGTTTTGCTAAACTGACACACTTAGCTTTTTCATACTCAGGACATCCTCTCAACACCCACAAGATCTAGAAACTTACTGTTTTATAAGAAAGCTGAGGGTCTAGTTTAAACACATGTTTCCAGGGTCTGAGGCTTTAAGATAAATGTTCAGTGCTAGAAAACAATAAAACCATTGGAGAGAACACTAGACTGTGACTTGCAAGGTTTGCATTCAATTCCTTGGGCTAGACAGTGTTGCGCTCTGGACAGCACTGTAGGAAACCTTAAAAATCCCATCATGTTTTACCTCTCTAGTTCTTGAAATTTGCACAAGGAATCTGGACAGACTGGATCAATGGGCCAAGGTGATCTGCATGAGGCTCAACAAGGCCAAATGTGAGGTCCTGACCTTGAGCCACAACAGCCCCAGGCAGCACTACAGGCTTGGGAAAGAGTGGCTGGGAAGCTGCCCGGCAGCAAAGGACCTGGGGATGCCAGCTGATAGCTGGTGAACATGAGCCAGCAGTGTGCCCAGGTGGGCAAG
Source organism: Grallaria varia (assembly GCA_013396735.1). Classification (NCBI taxonomy): domain Eukaryota; kingdom Metazoa; phylum Chordata; class Aves; order Passeriformes; family Formicariidae; genus Grallaria; species Grallaria varia. Next base: position 81,426 of record VWZG01013124.1, read on the forward strand.
AAGGCCAATGGCATCCTGGCCTGTATCAGCAACAGTGTGGCCAGCAGGACCAGGGCAGTGACTGCCCCACTGCACTTGGCACTGGAGAGGCTGCTCCTTGAATCCCGTGGTCAGTTTTAGGCCTCTCACCCCAAGAAAGACATTGAGGTGAACTCCTCACTCACTTTTAGTGAATACTTTAAGGATCTATTCACTTGGGTTAGGAAATAACAAGAACTTCTTGAGGGAGCAGATGAAGAATTCTCTTTGCCCAAATATAGCTTATATTTGCTAAGCTTCAGACTTACATATATTCTGCTTATGCTTTCCAAAAACACAAGAACACACATGTGGACACAGAAGTTCACCATCCCTAAGAAGCTTTCATGAAGAGGATGTCTGTCTCCAGATTAACACTAAACAAAATCAGGAGTTAGGGCAAGCACACATTCCTCACCACAGTTGCTCATCTTTAGGGCTTTTTTCTTTCTTATTTGACAGTAACATGCATTACAGAAGAAGTTTCTGGGATAAATGCACTGCGCCTTTCCTCAGGGTTGTATCCCAGGACTTAACTTTCAAACAATTTATTGAAGGGAAAAATGAGAGAAGCAAAATAATGTTCAACAAAACACTGTTCCTACCATAAACCTGAAAGTCACTCACATTTTCAATAAATTAATTGAGATGATCCATTTACAATCCTTGAGTGGCTGTGGAAATATATGGTTTAAGTTGCTACCCATTTTGGTTTGGTCCAGCCAACTGCTTAGCTAAGACTTTACAGAAGAGTTTAAGTTCTTCACACAATATGTTGTGGACTGTATCAGAACTCTGCAATTTGTGTTCTTCAAAAAAAATGTTTCCATTTTTATTTGCAATCATGTTTCAACATTGCTTTTGCTCTAATCTATTCTAAAATTATATATATATTTCAGAACTATTTTTATGGCAAGATAATACATATAATTCCTTTCATAAGTCAGCTTCATCATGAGTCATAAAGATCAATGTCCAAGAAAAAAAAAGTTGACAATTCTGCCCTCATTGTTTTCACACATTGCTCCTGCCAGCAGAGAAAGGCAGGCACAATATGTTGAACTCAGTTAATGTGCACGGACAAGACTCTTAGGTCGTGGATGAACAGGATACAAAACAGTCACATCTCCCACCTATATCACACAGGTGTGGTAGCAGTCCCAGCCAGTCTCAGGGCAAAAGACTGTCATCTTCACTTCTTTGGAGAAGAGATTATCTGTAGCACATCAATGGCTGCCACTAAAATATATTTTAAAGTTGGAGACACAAATTAAAAACATAGATAATATATAGAGAAAGAAGGAGAGCAGTAATGGCCCTAAGAAAGGTGTCAATTTGGAAAATCAGGTAAATTTTTACATTTATTTTATAAACTCAGTCTCTGTATGAGGTTACAATATGTTGTTTTCTGTGTACTTATAGCTTGTGGTCTTTTCTATGCATCTTTCCTGTCACAGAGTGAGATGGTGGATTAGATATCCTGAAGACTTCTTTCATTTTCCCAAGATTGCAAGGGAGACACAACAAGGTTTGTAGGTAGTCGTGCCAACAAAACTCTCTTCCACATGCATTTTTTCAGGTGTGGATTACAAATTCACTTTTGTTTTTGAATTCAGTGTTTTTTGAGGGACTCACCAGACTCTCTTTGGCTCACAGTGTCTTAACTTTGTGCATCAGAACACTTCTGCACAGTGTTGTTCTGATTGTGAAGAGATAGATACAGAAGAAAATTCCAAGCAAGTTACTGTTTTCACACTTAAAAGTGCATCTCTTTTACTCCATTGACTCCTTTGAGATCCAGAGCAAGTAGTTTCTGCACCACAGATTGTTGTGCAATGCACATACATTTTAGGTTAATTTCTTTCAGTCTGTTGTGTCGCAGACTGCTGGTTATCCATGACCTGTAGCTAAAGATAGCAAGCTCACATGCTCTATAGAGCAACATACATAAATGTATCTGCACCTCTGCTGAAAACACCCCAGTGGTCCACCAAGCCAGTCAGTTCTATTACCCACAAAGAACATCTCAAAGGACACCAGCAGTACGGTGCAAGCCCTTGCAGTAGTAACAATAATGGGTTTATTTCCTTCTGCAATTGATTGTACTTTACATGTCGTGTTCTTTCTTAAAAATGTCATTAAGATCCCTTTTTTTAAATTCCTTATTCAGGATACTGCAAAACAAAAAATTATTTTCTAAATGCTGCTTGTCTATTGATAGTGCCTTTTGGAAATATGCACTGGCTTATAGGAGGTGTGGGATTAGACCTGACGAGAACACTTTTCCCTTTATGATCAAATCAGAACAGATTCCTGAACAAATCATTATGGCCCTGTTTCCAGAAAACATTACAACTGAGCTTTTTTCATGCTAGTATCACAGAGGCTTCCATCAGTATTTCTATTACCGTCTTTATTTTCTAGGCGATTTAACTGAGCCAGATCAATTCATTATGGGATGAAAGCTGTCATTTCATGGTGTTCACACCATGAAGGAATTTGTTTCACCATTAACTCTGAAAAAGACTAGCACAAGCTATTTTGAACCTGAAAAGAAGGCTGGTTGAAGGCAGTGGTTTCCTAAACCTTATTGATTAATGTACTGAAAACAAAATCAAATGAACATTTTCTTTTGTTTTCAAGCAAAGATCAGATATGAGGAAAAATATTAAGCAACTACCATGGCTTTCAAAATGACTGTTACAAAGTAATATTGCCATCCCCCATAGAAAAAGCCTTTCTGCCTGGTGGATTTCAGGCTTCCACATGCTACCTCTGTGAATTTCCAATGGGCCATGCTCTCCCACACACCATAAAGCAGAACACATGGAGCCAAATTCTTAAGTGGTGCTAATTATAAACTGGTATAAAAACACAACTTCCATGAAACTCAAGCGACATGAGATTACTTACAGGGTCCAGTTCCTACAGGAATCAACTGTTTCCTTGTTGTCTTGCAGGCACAGATGGATTACCAGGAAATGCCATTTGAATGCATGTCTAAGCTCCTGTCATCTGCAAACTTCAATTTCTACTGGCTTCTTTGCAACTCAGTGCTGTGTTCTTACCTTCCTGTGCCTGTTTCTGTTTCAGTTATTCATCTCCCTTTTCTGTCCTGGACCTTTCCTAAAGCAGGACCTTGCGTTTACTGTCTGTACAGCACCTAGCACTGTAGAATGCCATTTTCACTTGAGTCCTCTGGACTTTGTTGTATTACAGGTAGTAAGAGTAGTAACAAATAATAAAAAAGCTCCATACCTTCACTTATTCACTTGCATGAGAAAAATCTCATCCCTGAAGGCTAGATAGTTCAGCCCATGATAAATCTGCAAAGTATGAGTTTGAATCCAGGCTTTCCATATTGTAGCTCATGAGCTTGGCTTCAGGGTTTTGGTCATGGCCCATCTTTATTACTAAAACATTTTTCTGCCTTCATCTGAAAAATCCTCTCTACACCAAATGAGATTTCCTGGGATAGTGAGTATAATTCACATTATTGCACATACTTTTTACTGCTTTAATTTTGTCTCCAAAAGATACTAAATCTACATTTATTAGATGGAGTTACTTTTCCAGCCTGCAGGCACCAGCCCAGTATCTTGAAGGATGTAACAATGAGGTCTATGATTAAAACCTTTTTTTTTTTTTGAAAACACGAGCAAATGATAA